>JAPWTK010000582.1:0-259118 GCA_029963805.1 Aromia moschata
AACGTTATAAATCCAAGACAACAGACTGTTTAGGATTGAAAATATTTTATCATTTGTCTGAAGAAATTAAGTTAAGCAAAAACTTAAACATACTTAAATATAGTTTAAAATGTTTTTTTAACAGGTAACTGTTTTTATAATTTATCTGAATATTTTTATCATAGTTTCTGGGAAGGAAAGTAGTTGTTTTAGGTTTAAGATTAATTACACTCGACATCCGCATACCCGAACTCCACATATCCGAACTCACCATATTTCCGAACTTTTTTCTCACCATATTTCCGAACTTGTACTTCCACACACCCGAACTTGTCGCTGTCGAATGTCGAATGTCGCTGTCGAATGACGAATGAGTCAGAAAAACCCTTTGCACATGCGCCAGCAGTTCGGTTATCCGGAGGTGAAGAGAGTTCGGAAATGTGGAATTTTGAGGTACGGAAAAGTTCGGATATGCGGATGTCGAATGAATTTACATTTTGTAAAATGTAATTTTGGTAAAATAAAGTTTTTTATTATTATCATTATTTATGAAGTTTTTCCAGACGCCAGATTCATTTAGACTATTTTAGCCGGTTAGTAAAACGTTTTCTAAATTTGTACCGGCACACTGGCATCGTCAATCGGAAATAAGGAAGTGGCAGATCCAAACTGAGGACAAGAGATAACGTTGAAATCATTAGGCAAGTGATAACAGACAATCCAAGACCATGAGCTAACTATCTGAGCTAACAGGTGAATCAGCCCTATACAACGTGTTAAGGAATTTTGAAAAATAATTTGGAGGATATCGTTTGCAATCCTCAGAGCTGACGCATCTCTAAGATTGCAGTTCTGCCAGTAGTTATTAACCATTTTAACAATCATGATGCTGTCTTCCAAAAAAGTTTTTTTTTGCTGATGATGCTTGGTTCCATTTTACGAGATTTGTTAACTGTCAGAATATGAAACTTTGAAGTGCAGACAACCCTTCTATATTGAAACTCAACTACACCCACAAAAAATTGGAGTGTGAGAAACTGTGAGTAGAAGGAGGATTGCTGGACCTATTTTTTTAACGAAACACTGAATGCAGATAGGTAGCATTTAGAGTTCTTAACACCATTTGTACAAATGTTGCATGACAACGAATTGTAAGAAGGTATACTTACAATAAGATAAGAAGACGCAATTTCAACGTCAACAACGTTCCAAAAGTTGAGCTCGTAGTTAGGTGGACACTACACATATTTTGACTTCTGTAGCTCTTTTAAAACATATACTTGAAATTAAAACATAAAATATCATGGTTTAAATATTTTATCAAATAATGTTATGAATGATGTCTGATATGAAACTTGTTTTCCCGATGTCTAATTATGACTGTTACATAATGTATGTTGCGCGTTGCTTATGCGAACGTGCTGAATTGTTTATTCCCTACGACGGTAAGGACCCTATTCGTCGAAACGTATTCTTAGCATTTTAGCATTCGCCGGCTTCCCCCATGTTTACATCCGCGCGCGATTTACACAAAAATGAAAAAATCACGTTTTTTTAAGGTCTCCCTCCTTCCGCTCGGTCGTACCCGTTCTCGGTGTTCATTCGAGCATTCCGTCGCCCCCATTCCAGGAACGCACGCGATACGTCACAACATGCGAGGCGTTACCCGCGGATTAGAAGGCCCTGACTATGTACGAGTGACGTCAGCATTCAGCATTTGCCGTACGGCAATGCAATCGGAAAGCCACGTACAGTAGACGAGGAAATTTAGCATTCCACCTCCAAAATTTCCGCAGTAAGATGGATTTTGACGTAATTAGGCTCGTTGGATTCCTTGTAAAATTTAAAACAAATATTACCTATTTTTGTCATATACAAATCAGAAACTGCATTACTGCACCCAAAAAAATGCATTTTTGGGGTGCAATTTTTCCAGGCAATTAAAGAAAAAAATCATAATTCGAAAATACATTGTCGAAACGGGCTGAATTTGGTTAATCGGCAGTTTTATGGGCCTCTGATCACGAATGTGATGTCAGAAATTGACCCCGATGAACCTGGAGACCCGGAACCCTGGTCACTAGGCCCATCCCAGAGGTTTTCCCTCGAATTCGGCCTGAAACTAAACGAAAATGGTTACTCGGGGGTTTTTCGGGTCGCTGATCATGAATGCGTTGTTAGTTTTGTTGTCCGTTACAGCTGGAGGACCAGGGACCCTGGTCGTCAGGCCCATTGCTTCGAAATTCTCGGAATTGTGACTATAATATCTTGAAAGTACGCTCCAAGACGCGTATTTAAAAAAAATGGGCGTCAAGATATTATAGTCAGAATTCTGAGAATTTCGAAGCGAATGGGCCTGGCGACCAGGGTTTCTGGTCCTCCAGGTGTAACGGACAACAAAACTAACAACGTACTCATAATCAGCGACCCCAAAAACCCCCGAGTGACCATTTTCGTTTAGATTCAGGCTGAATTCGAGAGAAAACGTGGAAGGGCCTGGCGACCAGGGCTTACAAGTAAACGGTTTAGCTCCTTTTGAGACTAAATCCTAGAGCGAGTCATTTGAGAGGCGATAGGTATAACTCCTAACGTGAGCGATATATGCTCTGCAGAGAATACGATCTAATTTGGATGGGATTCGAACATACTTAGGTCATTTAGCTCGCCTCGGGAGTTAAACCTGAACGATACGCAAGAGGTTGTATGTACTCCTCGAGCGAGTCAGCCGAGTCGATGGTACGATTAAATCCTTCCAGGAGATAAAACAGTTTTGTGCAGATTGTTCTCATCCCCAATTCGTTAGTCAAAATCTGATCTGGGCTCTTGAAAAAACGCCTGGTCTCCGTAGACGTGTTGAAGTTTTGCAAATTATCCATTGCGCTGTGTCCAAGTCTGAAGCAAAGCCTGATAGCACACCGTTGCTCAAAATTAATGCCATTCATTTTTAGAACGCACTAGAAAAAAAAACTGTTTACGAAAACAGTCACAAAGAACAAACAAATGACTCTAACAAGTTCAAACTTGTACTGAAGTTGCATTATATGTTAACCTACCATCCTTCCAAGTGCCGTCTCCGCAGTGTTGCTTGATCGGAATAGATATTTTGAAGTCACCATATTTTATCCGCCATATTTAATTTAAAATGTTCACCGTCATATTCGGTTTCAGACAACCCAAAAACATGGGAACTGATATTGCTCGCGACTTCTTACACGATAAGTTTAGTGAGATTAATATTTTCCGGCTAGAATCATATTTCGCACAACGAGCGGCTACGTCACAGAATTTCAAATTTCAGCGCCAGGGCCTTCATTCCGTGGGTAACGGGTCCCCTTCCCGTTCGCGTGCGACTTCCCGGCCGAGTTCCTTTCAAGGGCGCGCACGAGATATCAAAAGGATGCGAGGACGGTATTAAATACCCTTCAAGATGACGACTTTCCCCAGGAAGACTCCGACAACTGGAAAAATCACTGGAGTTCGTGCATATCGTCGGAAAGGGGAGGGTTACGCGGAGTATGTCGCAAAGCTGAAATTAGGGGGTGAGTCGCGAGTGGAATCGGGGGGTTTGGGGGCGGTCTTTCTTTGCGTAGAAGAGGATTCGGGGCAGAATAACAGAATAACATAAATAGATATATCTGGAAGGTAGGGTACGCAACATACTCGTACATTGTCGGTGGAAGAAGAAGTCATAGAGTGAAATTCAGTATAAGGACAGCATGTTTACGTACAGGGTATTTACAGACCAAAAAATATATACAGGGTGAGTCAGAAAGAATGGGACAAGACTAAACTGGAGATACTAGACATCAAATTATTATTATTGAGCTCAACATGCCTTATACCAATGTCGCTGGTTTAAGAGACATAGCGTGTTCAAAGTTTCAATTTTATTCGGAAATTTCTGAATAACTGAGAATGTTTTGATAGTATAAATCTAAAAATTGGTAGTTTTATGTTTTTTGGTGTGAGAAGTACGAATTTTAAGCTTATTTTGACGTTGCTCCTAGAGGGCGCTAGTTTCACAGTATTATTCAGGTAAATTAAAACCTATTTTTTTATCTGCTGAGCCATGCGTAAAACAAGATGAGAATCTAAAAGAACGCTCAATAATACAGAGAAAAGGTAATTTTGTTTTGGTCGTCTAAATTTATCGTTTTTTAAGTTGTTTGCATTTATTGTTGATTCAAACTTTGAACACGCTGTATCTATTAAACCAGCGACATTGGTATAAGGCATGTTGAGCTCAATCAAAATAATTCAATGATAGGTACATTTGACAAATGTTGACAGTCTACTTAGAAAAAAATAGCAATATCAGCGCCTAAAAAAAATCAACAAAATACATTGAACCTTTTAAATGCAAATAACTTAAAAACCGATAGATTTAGACGACCTAAACAAGAGTACCTTTTCTCTATGGATCAAAACTTTCTTAATTATTGAGAAATTTCAGAATAAAATTTAAACTTTGAACACGCTGTATCTCTTAAACTAGCGACATTGGTATAAGGCATGTTGGGCTCAATCATAATATTTTGGTGACTAGTCTAGTATCTCTAGTTTAGTCTTGTCCCATTCTTTCTGACTCACCCTGTATATATTTATCGACAAAAAAATAAATGTACATAAAATAGAGTGTATACCAGCCAAATGGAATAAATTAAATATCTCCATATGTAGACACATGTCAATGAAATGTCAAAACACTCAACTTTGATTGTTGAACATCTTGGCGATACCCTAATTTTGAATAAAAGTGTCGAAAATGCGTCTCTCTAATTCATCTACATGTTGTGATTGTTGATACTTTGTTTTGCAAGTGGTAGTTTTAAGAAATACCCACTTTATTTTAAGAAATACCCATTTATCCCCAAGAAAAAATCTTGGGGATAAATGTTTGGTCACCTTGCTGGCCATTCTAACGGCCTTAGCCTCCCAATCGATTTGGAAACACTAGGGCACTTTACTGACGGAGATTAACATAGAATGTGGCGGTGCTCCATCTTGTTGGAGCCATATTGTGTCTATTGGTATTGCAGGATTTCTTCTGTTGGGATATAAATTTCTTCTGTTGGGATGTAGTTTTCTTAGTGATGATATTATTCAATTTTGAAGAAGAGTAAATTAACCTACACCATTTAAAATTGTCTCCCCAAGAAGAGTGAACCAATGATGTTGTCTCCTATACCTGTCCAGACGTCCAACTTCGGGTCTTTTTTAGAATTTCCTGAAACCTAATAGTAACAGTTCTAATCATCTACCTGTCCATTAAGAGTAAACGTGGCTTCTACACAAAATATATTTTCTATAGTTATGTTGTTGTCTATTCTTTGTATTTTATTATTTGTTCGTAATATTTCACTCTTCTGTCAAAGTGGTCTCCACACAGCTCATGAACTGGAGTTAGATTGTATGTGTGCATTTAATTGTCCTTTATTATTCATTTAACGGATTCATGACTAACATTATTTTCTAAAATAACTCGTCAAGTTGATGTATACGGATTTTCGTGGAATGTGACCAACTAATTTTGTTTCTTCGTCCAAGAACCGTATTTCTTAATTTGCCTTTCATGTCCAAGTTCCCCAAATTGTTTCTCTATCTTACTAACTGTAGCCTGAGAAATGGGTGGTAAATGGATAGATCAGGATTTAGATATCAAAATAAAATATTTCTTTTTCTTTATGATGAAATGAATCTATTAATTATATTGACTATTGACTCCTAAAATATTGAAACTATTACCATGTGATTGCGAAGGATAGAACCGATAGATGCAAATCGAAATCTAAAAGCACACCTCAACATCGACGATTTGCCACCATCTCCTTCCGGCGCCGGCTCCGGATATATTCCGGTGCAATACGCCCGTATCCAGGCGGAACACGCAGAGCAATGGGATTGTAAATATTTCCTAAAACGGATAAAATAAACCGAGCGGGATCCCCGGAGCATTGACTAAAAATTCATACGCTAAGTGCATTCTGATTTCTTAGGCACAAAGAAAGTTTAAGCCACGTGAAATATTTACGAGGGCCTTACTCGACGCCGACGGGATGATGGGTTTATTGCTCTCATCGAAATGAATATTAGAAACTAAGCGTATCTTCTGTCTCTGTTAATAAGTGGATACTGGAAATTTGATCTACAAATTTTCAGTCCTCCACATACATATGTGTAAAAATTTGTTTGTCCTATACAGTTTGTGTAAAGTCGACATTGGCCAGTTGTGAAAAAAAAACAAATGCTACCCTTCTCGTTCTGCGTGTGCGGTTGCTTCTTATCTGTCGTCTCACTTCTGTTTGTCCTTTTTCATAAATGGCCGATGTCGGCTTTACACACACGGTATATGTATTTAGAGTGATTAAAAAAAAAAATATTTTTAATTTTTTTTTTTGAAAACAGGCTTAAAAGTTCCGTTTTGGTGTAAAAATACGCCAGTTAAAATTTGAGCCCTTAATATTAATATTAAGATAGTCCGCATCGCACTTTTCTATTTTCCATAAGAATAACATGGGAACTTTTTTTTTGGCACCTTCTGATTTTTATTGCTTGCTAATAGTGTACTATATGGAATAAATTTTAACATATTTTTGTCCAGAATTGACCGCTCTATAAAAAAAGGTCTCTTATGATTTTTCGCTAAGTCTACTGGTTCAAAAGTTATTCGAGGCCAAAGTTGAATTCACCGAAAATTTGACCGTTTAATTGTTCAACCTTAGTCATGAAATTTAAAGTTAACAATGATAATTTTTAAAACATGTACTCAGAGTACGGAAAAAATTGGAGAATAATCAAATGCAATATTTTACTTGACGCAATTTTCTTTCAAAAATATAAAAATTTTAATAATTTCAACTGAAAACATTTTTTTGTTTGATTTTTCTTTTCATAGCGAAAAATTGTTAACTAACATTTTCTAAAAGACCAAATTTAAAATTTACATAAAATTTTGGCTACATATTTTCGATAAAACCATTAATTTTGTTGTAATAATACACTAAAAACGGTCAAATTTTCGGTGAATTCAACTTTGGCCTCGAATAACTTTTGAACCAGTAGACTTAGCGAAAAATCATAAGAGACCTTTTTTATAGAGCGTTCAATTCTGGACAAAAATATTTTAAAAATTTTTCCATATAGTACACTATTAGCAAGCAATAAAAATCAGAAAGTGCCAAAAAAAAATGTTCCCATATTATTCTTATGGAAAATAGAAGAGTGCGATGCGGACTATCTTAATATTAATATTAAGGGCTCAAATTTTAACTGGCGTATTTTTACACCAAAACGGAACTTTTAAGCCTGTTTGCAAAAAAAAAAAAATATATTTTTTTTGAATCACCCTAAATGGAACCAGTATAACGTCTCTTTAGTAATGTGGAGTTTAAAGATACATAATAATAGCTGGAACTACGTAATGGAATTGTACCTAATGGTTAAACCAAAGATTTAGTATGTGTAGACTGCTTTTGTCATAGTCATATGTCATATTTGTAGACATGGCGAGGATGTACAAGAATGATAAAAATACAGGCTTTTTTCACCAACAGTCTCCTCTTCAGCCACTTATCCACCAACAACCGTATATGTATGTAAAACGTCCCTCTTAATTAGATTGATGATGTAGCTTGCGTAACAAGTACTATCACGAACTGAAGAAGATTCGTAGAAACTTTGTAGCATCAGATATGTTTCTATAGTTGTCTCCGAGGGTCTTGTTCGCCGTGGTGAAAATATATGCTCATATTTTGAGAAAGACCGTTCGACATTTACTGATGTAATACAGGCATAATCAAAATACTCTTTTTTTAAATCTACTTTTATTTTATACTTCATTCTTTATTTTAACCCTATAACTCCCAAGTGCACTGTCAACAGACATGAACTTAGAGGCTCATATTACTGACAGAAAAAAATAAAGAAGAAATAACTAAAACCATATATTCCTATGTCTTTGAGGTCGCTCTTTCGAATGGAATCGTTAAAATTTGCAAAAAAAAATTGATGTAACCTTCAATTTTTAACAAAAACTATTAAAAAACGTTATTTTTTCAAGATTCTTTTTTTTAAATCGCAATTTCAGCTATGTTATCGTCCTTTATACTACTCAAAAACAAATACAAACGTGCACTCGAGACGTGTACTTGAAGGAAACGCAATGAGAACAATTTAATTATCTCAATTTTGAGGTTAAAATAACTAGATATGGCAAAATTCAAAGGGTGATATTTCTCGTTTTTTACCAGTTTTTCGGTTCCCAGCGGCATCATTGACGCAAAAGAAGAATTTTGACAAATTAGTCCTTTCGGGGTTTTTGGGGTCGCTGATCACGATCCTGATGTCAGAATTTCAAAAGTCAAGATGGCGGATCCAATATGGCTACCATCCTGAATCAAATTTCAAATTTTTCGATTATTTTGCCTCAAACTTTGTAAACCAGAGGTTTTTAGGGTCGCTAATCACGATCCCGATGTCAGAATTTCAAAATTCAGGATGGTAGATATGACATGGCGACCATTTTGAACCAAATTTCGAAATTCTGACATCGGGATCGTGATTAGCGACCCCGAAAACCTCTAGTTTGCAAAGTTTGAGACAAAATAATCGAAAAAATTGAAATTTGATTCGGGATGGTGGCGATTTGAATTTGAATTTTGAAATTCTGACATCAGGGTTGTGATTGGCGACCCCAAAAACCCCTAAAGTACCAATACTTTTTCAAAATTTTTTTGCGTCAATGATCCCGCAACTGGTAAAAAACGAGAGATATCTATATCACCATATATATATAAATATCACCATATCTAGTTATTTTAACCTCAAAAATGAGAAAATTAAATTGTTCTCATTGAGTTTCCTTCAACTACACGTCTCGAGTGCACGTTTCTATTTGTTTTTAAGTAGTATAAATGACGATAACATAGCTGATATTGCGATTAAAAAAAAAGAATCTTGAAAAAATCACGTTTTTTAATAGTTTTTGTTAAAAATTGAAGGTTACATCAATTTTTTTGCAAATTTTAACAATTCCATTCGAAAGAGCGACCTCGAAAACATAGGAATACATGGTTTTAGTTATTTTTTCTATCAGTAATATGAGCTTCTAAGTTCATGTTTCTTGACAGTTGAGTTGGGCGTTAAAGGGTTAATTTACTAAAAACTGTTATTTAAGTTACTATGAATAATTTTTAAGACTGTTTCAACGGACACATCCAGTAGTTTGTCTGGTTAATAGCTGCAGCTTCGGCAGGCTATTGCTGGATATGTCTCGTCAATACACAACCAGAGCCGTGTATTTTTTAATGCACTTTTAATCCACTTTATTAAGGGGGTATTCTAGTCTAGAGGCATGAATTTCGGGCGGTTTTTGAAGCTCTGTGCAAACGAAACAAAAATATTTTTAGTATACATTTTTTTAATCATTTGTTTATTGATATTTTAACATAACATAAAAAATTAACTGAAAAAAAAAAGACTCAAAATTGACAAAGTTATGAGCTGGCAAAGTGGGGGGTCCAAAAAAAAGGGTGTCCTGGCGTGCATGATTTCAACCCTTCTGGTCAACTGAAACAAAAAAAGCCGAACGGATTCTTAATTAGTATAGATGCCCCTATAGCCCGAATCTTGGAAAAGTAAAAAAACAATTTTTTCATAAAATGGCGGCCGTTTGAAAAGAAAAATTTTGTTTTGCATGTTTTTTTAACAATTCCGATTTTTTTAAAAATAGTAGAATTAAAAGTAGAAAATTTTTTTTATCTGAGCGTGCTTGAGACGATAGAGGAATGTATAAAGAACATTCACACCAAATTTCAAATAAATCGGTTCATTAGAACTTGATATATCGTGCACGCCAACTCGAAAAAAGTAGTTTTGAGAAAAACGCGTTTAAAGATTTGAGACAAGTTTCCGGCAATTTTACTCAGTTAGCACGTCCACGTTGCTTGAAGGCTGGCTCAAAACTAATTTGAAATAAATACTAAGACGAAAAGATTCCGACTAAATACGTTTCGTGTTTCGTAAGTACTCGGGCAGCGTCTACCGTCTATTGTTCATTTGTTCCGGTCGGACCGGAGCCGATGCCGCGTCACAAAAATGGCTGTAACTCATAGAATAATTGAAATTTTGAAAAAATCCTTTTAAGGGCATATTCTTGAATGTCTAAACTTTGGAAATATGAAAAAAAGATTGTTACTTACCGGTGTGCGACCCGGTAACAGCATCTCTGGAACGTAGTTGTTCCAGAACTCACGAAATGGTTGTTTATCGAGTACATTTACATGACAGGTACTTATCATTAAAAGTAAGTCGAACAGAAACTGAGTTATCACGGTCATACCCTCTTTCATGTCAGCAAATTTTAATTTTTTATGTTTTTGCGCGTGAAATTTTATTATGAATGTGTAATACAGACGACGACGACTTAAACACCTCGAACACACTAGAGTCTGATAGACGGTCGGACAAGTCCGCATTGATGACAGTAGCATCAAAGGTAGCAAGCGGCAAAATATTGGTGGTAAAATTGTTCCAAAGGATTTGTGTACGATTTTAGAACTTTTTATGAGAAATTAATGCCACATTTATCTTTACCGAGCGGTCGCATATAACCACTTCCTAAACCAAACAATATAGAAAGAAGCATCTAGGCTTTTTGTTATCAAAGATCTGGCGATATAAACAAATGTGACGCGACTCCGTGTTTACTGACTTTACGCCTCTGGTTGATATAGTGGCAGATCAAAAGGACTTTCCATTATTCATCAATGGCTTCGAACGGTATCTAGCGGATTTGTTTCATACCAGGGACTTTGGTTGGTTCTAGTAATTGTTTTAATGTCTGTTTCGTTTTTTTTTTTTTTTCATGGCCATGTTCAAGGGGGTGTCTCTGTATAAGAGTATAATGACAAACAAACCTCCAAATGTAGATTTTTTAAATGGAGTGATGTTTACAATTGAATGAGATACTCCTTCAAATGACTGAAGTTTAAAAAGAAAATATTAGTCTACTCTAGAGATTTTCGACACCTAAAAAAAAATCGAAACACTAACGGCCTATATCCAAAAAACTAAGCCACGTAGGAAAAAACTTTTCTTCAATAAATCACCAAATCTCCTTCAGTTTTTCAAGCTACTTAGAAACACCCTATACATATTCGTGGCCTATTCGACGAGCTGAGTCGAATGACACTAGTCTTGAGTGTATAAAACCGCATATGATATATACAGTGTGTCCACGAAAGTTACCATCATGGGAAACATTTTTTTTTTAAATATTTTTGATAATCTAGTGCTCAGTGCATGGATGTTCTACATGAAAATATCCAACGTTCCATTATTATGTTATAATAAATATAAAACGTACCTATGTAATATACATATGGGGCATTTCACGCCAACTAAGTGAGGTCAAAAAAATTTCTGTTTGAAACATCACAATCGATAGTACTTGCTAAAAAACTAACTTCCCTAAAATTTTAGATTTTTTGAGCCACAAGAAGGGATGGTGAGGGGATGGTGAGGGTGAGAAAGTACAAATTTTCGTTTCGACTAAAATTTCAATCTTTCTCAATAAAAAAGAAGGTGGCAATGGTTTTCGATGTGTTTTTTTTTGCGTAGAATACGATAAAAATATTTTCAAAATTATTGGATGTAGTTTTCACCCTTATTTTGAGGATTGAATGTTTACAATCGAAATTTCGAAAAGTATGACAAAGTATGATTCATTTTTTTTTAATTTCATTCTTTTTTTTTGTACATTCGATTAATTTTTAATTCATAATGGGCGTCGACCAGGAACTGGCCCAAAAAACGGCCCAAACGTGAAAAAACGTGGTTTTAGCGTATTTTCTCATCTTCATTTACGGATCTAACGTAGAAAATTTCCCGTAGAATACGATGGTATTTTTTTAAATTTCAAAATGTAGCCATTTTTTAAAAGTTGACTACCATACTGGATCCGCCATTTTGTTTTTTGAAAATCTGACGTTAGATTCGTAATCAGCGACCCCAAATACCTTGGAATATATTATTCACTTGTCATTTACTATCTCACAGGATGAGAAAATACGCTAAAACCACGTTTTTTCACCTTTGGGCCGTTTTTGCGCCAGTTCCTGGTCGACACCCATTATGAATTAAAAATTAATCGAAAGTACAAAAAAAGAAAGAAATAAAAAAAATTTAAAAAAAACCGTCATACTTTTCGAAATTTCGATTTTAAACTTTCAATCCTCAATATAAGGGTGAAAACTATCCCCAATAATTTTGAAAATATTTTTATCGTATTCTACGCAAAAAACACATCGAAAACCATTGCAACCTTCTTTTTTAATTTTTTTCATTTTCTTACCGAGAAAGATTGAAATTTTAGAGTCGAAACGAAAATTTGTACTTTCTCACCCTCACCATCCCTTCTTGTGCCTCAAAAAATTTAAAATTTTAGGGAAGTTAGTTTTTTAGCGTACTATTGATTGTAATATGTTTCAAACAGAAATTTTTTTTTGATCTCACTTAGTTGGCGTGAAATGCCCCATATGTATAAAAATATGCATGCAAAAAAATGAGGTTTCTCTATGCAAATCATAGGCTGGATATTGTTATTAGTTAATTCCAAAACGTTTGTTTCATTTAATTTTTTTACAAGTAGTCCTATTATTTTACACTCAAATAAACATGAAAGGTGCACGTATTAACAAAACATTACGCACAATAAACAAAATTATTTCATTTAATCCGTTCTACAACTAAAAAAAGCATTGCCTATACGTAATTGCGTTTTTTGATGCATATTTTACGTTCGACTATAAAATCTGTCAGATTTAATACGAATTCCACTACGGTGTTTCAGTATAGGTATCGAAACAGAAGCCAAATAGTTTTATATTTTACATACATATATACGTCGACAAATTGAACCGTAAATAATTCGAATTTATAAAATATGTTGCAGTCAGCCTTGTTTTTATAAAACATTCGTTTGTCCGTGCCCTGTTAAAATATTTATTGGATATGCAATGTATCCGTGTAATGCTACAGATATCTGGTAATTTTTCATTTAAAAAATATAGGCAACAAATACAGGTATAACGAATTTTTGGATGAATGAAAAGAAATTCAAAGTACATCCAACACAAAGAATACATCCGGTTAGCCCAAATTGGTTATTCCATTAGATATGCATCCTTATCTCGGTTATTGTTGGATATAGAAAGATTAGTTAAATAGGGAATGTTTCAAGGATTTCTTTCGTGGATTTCAACTTCAAACATTTGTCTGTTCCCATTTCGAGATAATTCCAAAATACTGAGATGTGAAATTTAGAAAATATGTCATATATTTTTAAGTACGAAACTAGTTAGTTAAATATACATAAAAAAAACTTTTTAAGGATGCTTTCCGGACGAAACACCGAAATACTCTACTTTTCTCGACGTGCGTTTTGCCAAATAAGTCTGGCAACTTCAGAAAGATTAAAACTATATATATAACCTATACACTTGCACTAGTTATACTTTGTTTATCAGAGCAAAAAGTGGATGGTGGGTACGGACCATTGTACTTACTCATACTTACTGTTACGTTTCAATGATTTCTAAACTTCAGAAGAAGAATCCAACTGTCTAACCTGCATACTTACACTATTTATAATTAATTTGTTGCCATGATTTACGTTTATCGTCTATGGTTATTGTCAAAATCGTGTTGGGCAACGGACCATTGCTACTATTGTTTACGTTCTAAAATTTCAAATGAGCCAACTGTGTTCTTTAAATCTACTAAAATTACTCAAATGTGTAGGAAAAAATTAAAATAGTTTTAATTTATTCATGATGTATGCCAACATAGTTGGAGAAAAGCGCGTCGGGAAAAACAAGTAGTTCGGTTCTTGGTGGAACACGTCCAGTATTTTAATTGTGCTACTTTCTACTTTCTACAATCTAGTCAAATTAGATCTTTTTATTTGCCCAATATTCTTTTGATCACAGTCTTTATAACTTATTTCGTTAAGTATTCCTGACTTTTCGTTATTGTTAATTTCGTTATTAATGACAAATTGATATTAATATTTTTAAAAATTTTATCTAGTCCGCGGGTGAATTTAGGTTCATATGGTAACGAAACAAATTTCGAATTGTCAGTATCTCTACGAAAAGTCGTGGTAGAATCTGATAAAGTGTTTTCTTAAATTTATGCTTCCTTATTAACGTATCTATTAAATGGACTGAGTAACCCTTATTCTTAGCTATATTCTTAATTATTTTTTTTCTCATGTTCAAACCTCTCTTTACTGAGGGCGAAATTTAACAGACGGTGAATTAGAAAATTAAAACTTGCCATTTTATGTTGAAAAGGGTGGTGTGAATCGTTGGGAATATATCTAAGAGTCGCGATTTCTTTCCTATATACGTCAAACTCTAACTTATTGTCACTATTTCTAACAACTAAGACATCCAAAAATGGTAGCTGTTCATTGTGTTCCATTTCATATGTAAATGTTATGGTAGGGAAACGGTTATTTAATTTATTTATAAAATATAGTAGTTCGGTGTTTCATGGAAAACGTCCAGTTTTTTGTTTCTACGCTGAAGGTTCCAGTACCCACTCCAGGTACAAAAATAAACAAAAACTAATCAATCCAATATAGCGCTTGTAAGCAAATTCAAACTTGGAAGATTCAAAAAAATTGCCTTAACCAATCGGAATCGGTAATTCGACAGCTGGTACGGCGATTTTTTGAACAAGGGCAAGTGTATGACTTTGCAATACTTCGTTTTTTTTTACTAACCAGATGCGTAACATTAGGGTTTTAATTTCTTACCAGACAAATGTTAAAGAATTTTCAACAGCATGTCAAGGGAAAATAAGGGCATATTGTTATTTAGTAATTTTAACTTTAAAATAAGTGAAGGCCATTGTGTATCTTAAAGCAAGTTTGATAAGAATATTTTACAGGATGGAAAAAAAGTAGCGGATCTGACTACGCAAATAAATTTTAATTAAACTATCGAGAGGCGATTTTATAGCCAAAATCAGACAACGCGCCGTAAAGCCATGTGCGTCATGTGTGCCTGAGGGTAATAAGTTTGGACAATATGACGATGAAAGGGCCCATTTTATTATACCCACTGCCTCGTAATGTACACCTACCCCTTTAATATATTTTATGACGGCCCTTAGTGGAAATTATACATTATGTGTATTCGCGTAGCCTGGGCAGATATTACAGCAGATTTCGCATTTTGCTAGAAAAGCGCCACACAAATCCAGGTGCCTGTGTGATGCTTTGTTTCAATATTTTTGTTTAAATTTGTAATTTTATTTTGTCAACGACAGTTTCATAAAGTAAATAATTTAAAGTAATACGAGGTAGGTGACTATTAAATAACCGAACTACTGTCATAACACTTGTTATTCCTTACCAATTACTGTATCAACTTTTTCGCTTTCAATGTACACCCCTTGACGATCTCTACACCGCTCCATACGACTTTTCCATTATTGAAAACAGTGCTGGAAGTCCGCTTCTGTCAGCTGGTTCTGAACCTCCATCAGTGTCAATGTAGTTTAGAATGTCAGTGCAAATGTTCATTCTTGATTAATTTTGTTCGGGAGTGAGGAGTTTTGGCACCATTTTTGCGCAAACTTTACGCATGTTGAACGATTCATGCAAAATCTGGCGAACACATCCGTTTTTGACGTTGTGGGCCGTCCGAGGCGCGGATCGTCTTCAGTCGTTTCACGTCCCTCTTTAAACTGTTTAATCCATTCAAATACTTGTGTGCGGGATAAAAATTCATTCCCGTACATTTTTTTAACATTACTTAAACTTCTGTAAAAGTTTTGTCCAGATTAACAAGAAATTTGAGATTAACCCGTTGCTCCATCCGAACACTTGACATTTTTTCGACGCGTCGTTGGTGCGTAGACTAATTCAAACGACTGCTACAGTCAAACTGAGCGACCCACTGGCTTGTCCAGCGAGCTCAGGGTGGGAAAAGTATTGCCAAACATAGTTATGTTCAAACTCGTCGCTACACGCTCGCAGCGCGCTGGTAGCAGCATCAGTTCTGTTATTTAATAGCCACACCTCGTATATCCCTAAAAGTAATATTGTAAATCGCTAAATGGTAAATAAAAATGGAATGTAGATGAAACAAATCGCCATTCGGAAATTGTATTTTCAAGTTGTTATTACAGGCACCCCAAACATAAAATGGCAAAAAAAGCTGAGAAACTAAAAAAGAGCCGAAAGACCAATTTATTTCTACCGCCCTGTTATTAAAACATTGTAAGAACGTAAACCCTGTGGAAGTGTGAAAACGGGTAAATAACCCGTGAGTAAGTCAGTAGGGGGTGTAAATACGGGGGGTGTCGAAACATGGTAAATATCGTACAGTTACGGTGTTGACTCTAGGAAAAATACTTTTTGCGAGTTATAAACGCCCGACAATTAATAAGGCTGCAGACCCGGATAAAAGAGAGATACATGAAAGTTATGTCTGCAAATATTTACTGCACCGGGTTATTTCAAAAATAGTTAAATCCGTCGTTACATCCAATAAAACTGAACTCGGTATTTATGAAAATAAACGGTAAAATAGAGAGTAATTACCTATAAAAACGCACGGCATTTCTTTCGACGCGTCACTGGTGCGTAGACTAATTCAAACGACTGCTACAGTCAAACTGAGCGACCCACTGGCTTGTCCGGCGAGCTCAGGGTGGGGAGATTATCACCAGACACAGTTCTGTTTTTTTAATTTAATAGCCACACCTCGTATTTTATCCAGCAGTGAATTAAAGTAACTTTATTCCAGTAGTGGAATAAAGCAGCTTTATTTCGCTAAAGTTAAAGGGATTGAACAGAAATCGCATAAAGGCTATAGCCGGGTAAGGGGTCAAATCGGCCCTTGAACTAATCGAGGTTCTGGTTTGGCAGCCCCCGTGACAGTTAAATTTATAATGAATATAAAGATTAAATATTTTTAAAAACTAACTATTTTAAATAAATAAATTATTACAATCAATTTGTACAATAAAAATAGCTACATATTCCAAAATCCAAACTATTTTTTACAGCGGGACTCAACCGGATTCCGAGGGGAAACGTAGAAAGAGAAATAGTAACTTCGATAAAATGTAATCCAAGCCAGATAAAGGCAAAAAACTGCCTAAACAAACGGTTTATTGGAATTTTTACGATGTTCCACCACCTAAAATTAAATTTAAACAGCACCACGTGAAAGAGCGTCAAAAACTACAAAAAAAAAGTGGCCTTAAATGTTGGCCAATGTAAACGCTTTACATTGGCGTTGGCCTAATGTAAATATTGATTGAAATATTCAATAATTTTTTCTGGGCGCCATTTGGAATAAAAAAATTCAAAAAAATTCATGCAACTCTGTGATTTTTTTCAAAAACATTTGGTTGAAAATTGCGCCCAGAATCGAGAAAAAACGAAAAATCACACTTTTAAGGTTAGCAGCTTCTAGAGACGACCTGGAGGTCTGAAAATCTAGTTAAAGAAGTATTTTTATTTACACTGCCGACCTGCCAAACCAGAATCTCGATTAGTTCAAGGGCCGATTTGAACTCCTTACCCGGCTATAGCCTTTATTGATTTATTTTATTTATTGGTATTAAAGTATCCTACATTTATGTTGATGCTGAAGTCCTCTGATTTGTTAAACTTAACTTCACTTTTATACGTGCTTTTATGGTAGGGTTCAACATCGAATACTTTGTTCACATCGATGAAACGGCATCTTGTTATTTAAAAAATACGAAAACGTCACTTTCTTCATTGCATGCTCTCGCTTTTCTTTTTTCTCTCCATTTATTAAATTCGGCGGACTCTTTTTCATAAATTTGCCTGGACTTGGATGATACTAGAGGCAAAGTAGCCTCTAAAACTTCTAGAATCTCAGCAGGAACTGTGATGGTTTCTTTCATTTTTCACCAAATTCTCATTGAAAATTCATGTCAAAAATTGTTTTCATTCCCTTGCTCTCCTAATTTCATTTCCAGTATATCTAAACTTACGTTCCCTACAAAAATTTCTCGAGTAACTGGCGTAACTTCTAGGTGCAGGCTGTCGGTTAAGCTCTCAGAATCCACGTTAGGCGACAAACGACGAACCTTCCTATAACCGACGAATAAACCCTCGATGGAAAAATAACCCAAGTCATCAGCGCAAGAAAAGTCCCTTTGTTTAAGGATCCCCGAGCAACTTCAACGACAACGCTGTCGGTTACAATGGACTGTATTTACTCGCCGAACCGGAGTCGAGTATCAAAAACTTTCCGGCAGCCGCCTCGGAAAACTTCCAGACTCCTCGCCAGACTTACAGCATACTTTCGCGATTTATGAGATGTACTCGTATTTCTGAGAATTCGCGTTGTGTCTTAACATGTAGTTATTAGAATAGCAATGCAGGTATAATATACAGGGTGAGTAATAAGTAATGGTACATAGCGAAGCGGCAGATTCCTCAAGCCAAGGTTGAAGAATTAATTCAGTTTTAAATTTTTCTCTACACTAACGGAGAAAATTAAAGGGTCAAAAAAATGTTCTGAATTTTTAGTGATTCTTCAGAATGCTGTATCTCAGTGAAAAATGGTCTTATCGAGGTCTAAAAAAAGGATTTTGAAGCTTCAAGTTTCTAGTTTTGAGATATTTCGGCAAAAAAAATTTTTAGGGCTACATGTTTCGCGCAATTTTAGGAAGTAGTGTGAAAAAAAATTTTGCGAATTTTTTGCTTTTTTTGTTCCATGTCACATGAGCTTGAAAAATAATTTCTAACTTAGCCATGATTTGGACCGGATAGCTTGTTTATTCAGCTTCAATTTGTTTTTTTTTTAAATCTCGATACGACCATTTGTTGCTGAGATATCGAATTTTAACTCAAAATAGAACAGAACAGCAGAACAGAAAATCTAAGGGCAGTTCTGAAAACAGGAATAAAAGTCCTACAAGGTTCTGCTGCGATTTTTGAGAAGAGATTATTTTTATCCTTGACATGAATTTGAAAAAACAGGAAAAAAACGGGTAATTGATGGTTTTTCAGAACATCAACGGCTGAAATTCAAATCTTCATGAAATGACTAATGTTTCGTATGCCTTTTACAGTTGAATATACCCCCCAAAAACCACGTAAAGTTACATAATGATCTAACGAACCGTTTTCTAGTTGCAAACGGTCAAACTTTTGAAAAAAGATTAAAAGGGTCAGGTTTTTTGAACTTAAACATGTCCTAATCATGGCTAAAATGAAAAAAAAAATCGATCTTCCTTACAATTTTTTCCGCAATTATCGTTGAAATTTACAAAAAAAAAACTTCAAAAAAAAGCCTTTTTTTCAAAAATTGAAAAAATTTTTTTAAAGGCTTCCAAAATTAGAAAAAAATTTCACTACTGTCGGCATTAGCATTACCAAAAGCGTACCACGTGGAGGCTGCACGATCGGATTTACGCTTCACGACGGGTGTATCCCTCTTCAACAAGAGTCACTAACCGAGCAACTTCCGGCTCTGACAAGTGACGCCTTGGCATGAGAAAAAATCGAAAAAAAAAATCAAATGAAAACATTTTTTTCAATGAAGAAAAGGGTGATTTTTAAAAAAACTGTTTTTTAGGTGTTCAGTTAGCACGAAAATAGATCAGAGATTTGTCTCCTAACCAAGTATGAATCAGGGTCGAAACGCGATTTGGGTCATAAACTTTGGGTTAACAAACAGACCCAAACACACACACACAGACGTGTGTGTAAGAAGCGTAAATCCGATCGTTCAACCTCCACGTGGTACGCTTTGGGTAATGATAATGCCGAGGGTATTGAAAATCAAAATTTTTTCAAGTTTTGGAAGCCTTTAAAAATTTTTTTCGATATTCGAAAAAAAAACATTTTTTTGATTTTTTTTTAAATTCGACGGTATTTGCGGATAAAATTGTGGGAAAACTCGAAAACTTTTTTTTTCACTTATCCATGCCATGATTAGGACACGTTTAAGCTCAAAAACGTAACCTAACCCTTTAATTTTTTTCAAAAGTTATATAACTTTGGTTTTTGGTAAATTTTTAAGATTTAATTTAGCCGTTGATGTTATGAAAAACCATCAATTACCCGTTTTTTCCTGTTTTTTCAAATCCATGTCAAGAATAAAAAAAATTCTCAAAAATCGCAGCAGAACCTTGTAGGACGTTTCAAATTTTTCAGAACTGCCCTTAGATTTTCTGTGCTACCGTTAGTTGCTGAGATATCGTCGATCAAAGACAAAAGGGTCCTTTTTGATTTAAAGTTCGATATCTCAGCAACAAATGGTCGTCTCGAGATTTAAAAAAAAGCAAATTGAAGCTGAATAAACAGGCTATCCGGTCCATACCATGGCTAAGTTAGAAAATTTTTTTCAAGCTCGTGGACTTGAAAAAAGGGCAAAAAAAAATTTTTTTCTCGACTACTCCAAAATTGAAATGTAGCTCTAAAATTTTGCCAAAAATCTCAAAACTAGAAACTTGAAGCTTACTTTTTTAGACCTCGATAAGACCATTTTTCACTGAGATACAACATTTTGAAAAATCACTAAAAATTCGGAAAATTTTGTCACCCAATTTTTTCCATTAGTGTATAATTTCCGAATAAATTGAGATTCTAGAATGTGGTGTTTTATTATATCTACCCACTGGCGCTTACGACTGTGATTTACATAAAACATCCACTTTTCATCTCCGGTAACAATAATGTTCAAGCAATCAAAACGACGACTGCGGGAGAGAAGTTGTCTGCAAATGTTGCTCCGATGCTGACGATCGACTTTGCTTAATAGCTTAATGAACGTGGTATCCACTTGCCCAACTTTTGGATTTTGCCTAGCGTTTCGAGTCCGCATGCTACCGTGGCCTGGTTACAACCACATAAACCAGCTCTCATATGGTTCAAGCGCTCAATATCCAGTTGAGGTGGCCTACTAGATCGTGGTTTATCGTCGATGTAGTCGCCAAATGAGAAGCGTGCGAACCAACTTTTGCAAGTTGCTAAACTAGGGGCGATGTCGCCGTACGCGGCTACTAGACTTCAGTGTATTTCGATTGTATTATAGCCTAAACGAAATTCATGTAATAAAGCAACGAATCGAACTTGAAGTTACTTATGACTCACCCTCTATAATCCTAAAAAAAAAAAAAAAAAAAAAAAAAAACTTAACATGCAGCGATGACTTTGAGCTCGGGAAGTTTTCCCATTTCGAAGTTTCGGTCTGGGACTAGGTGAGAGAAAATTTAATAATATGCCTCGAA
Organism: Aromia moschata; assembly: GCA_029963805.1. NCBI lineage: Eukaryota > Metazoa > Arthropoda > Insecta > Coleoptera > Cerambycidae > Aromia > Aromia moschata. Next base: position 21,274 of record JAPWTK010000582.1, read on the forward strand.
GGTGCCCCAAAAGGAGTTGATTAACATATTGATGATGTACTTTTACGAACTTCAGAGGGGGCGTCTAAGTACCTATTCTTTTGTTCGTCTAAAATGGAGTGTAGTATTAGTAGAGATAGGTTCGATTTTATACAAATTTTTCTTTGCATATTTAACACTTAACTGGAGACGCGTCGTCTATGAGACGATCCTGAAAACATAAAACAATTTTTAGTACATACTTAATGGAGACTCCACTTGCCTATGGCTCCATGTAATCTTTCCTTTCGTTATGCTTAGAAGGTAGTCCTATTTGCACCCGCAGGTCAGTATTCATTGAGACATTATTGCGATCGGTATACACAACGCAGTCTGTCCGCGACGCGTCTCCGTTGGTGTTTAAAAATCAAGTGTTCCTTGTGAATAAAATAATGGCCGGTCCATCGTAGCGCGTACGTTTAGGTGATTAGTATTACGAAGAGACTTTACTAAAATGGTATGAGGAGAATTTTAGTGACGATAGTGATATAGACAAAGTTCCTGAGGACTGTCAGATTGAATCTGAACATGATACAAGTTCAGAGCAGGGTGTTTGTGATCAAAATGATGTATAAGCCATAGGTTGAGAATCTTTCAAATCTGGCTCAGGCAGTGATGAACAAAATGACAAGTTTCCGCAAAGCGATCCGTCCGGTTACTTCTATGGCAAGAACCGATATAGATGGTCTTCCTCAGAAGTTCACTCCTTCAACAAGAATCCGAAAACATAATTATTGTAATGTTTTAATATCGAGTTTAGTTGCTTTTGTATGAACTAATTTACTAATGGGAAGATCTGTAATATGTATGTTTTAAATATTATAGGTCGTAAAACTATGCATAAATAATTTTTTTCAAAATATTTTTCGTTTTCTATTTTTTGACTCGTATTAGTACATTTTTTTAATATTTAGGTTTAAGTTAATTCGTAATATTACCAAAGGATCCCCTTTTAATAAAAAATCTTTAATTATATTATACTTTTAATAAAACATTTCTTCAGTAGTAAGTTTTCTTCTAGTAGTAAAAAGTTTCTTCAGTATTTTATTTATTTTTGTCCTACGGAAAATCGTCGTCTCACAGACAACACCTCTACGTCTATGTAACAAAAATGACATGTCTCCGGATAAGGGTTAAAAAGTACTCTTTTATCAGTCATGTTTTTGACTTAGGTAATGACTATGTTCTTGTCAAAGTAACAGAAAAATATATTATTAAGTCTATTAAATACATATTTAATATTTTAAAGGCAGTGTCTTGAAAGTACGCTTCAAGACGCGTATTTTAAAAAACTGGGCATCAAGATATTATAATCACAATTCCGAGAATTTCGAAGCGGCAACGCTAAACCAATAAACAGTGAGGTCCATAAGTAAAGGATAAATTCATTATCTACGTAATTTACAATGTATGAGTAAAATCCTGAAACACGTCTTTTTAATTCTAGAATGACATTTTTTGACCATAATTTTATACCTCCCTCCAACCCCCTTGAGTGACAGCTACCCCTTTAAATTTTTTAAATGGAACGAGGGTGCGTGTGATAGCTCATTTGAAAGGGTTCTTAATTATCTATTCAGCAATATAAGGTTTTTTGAATTTTGTATATTTTTCATCAAGAAAATTAAATTTGATAATTTCAAAATTATTATTATTATGAAATGTATACAATCAAGTGCCTATGTACTAAATAAATGTCAAATCTGACGTTTGTAGTTAATTTTGTGTCAACATTCAACTTAAATGTATCGGTTTCCCTGATACGGTGCGTAAAATACCCAACAAAAAGAAAGAAGTAAAAAGGGTTTCTTTTTACATATCAGAAAAAAAATATACATTTAAATTTCTTTATTTGCTACATCTGTGAAAACGTATTATTCTATTATGTTATTTCTCGCTGATCGTCAAGTTGATCATTATTTTAACAGGAGTCTTTCGGATACCCAAAGAATTGAAATTTTGATATTAGGATGTGGTGATAAAACAAGAACGCAGAAGCAGGTATGCGAAATATTCAATACTAAATATCCTGACCGCCGCATTTCCCAGTCTACGGTTAGTAGAATAGAAAACAAATTTCGTGAATTTGGAAATGTCACAGATATTCCTAAATCTGGTAGGAAACGCATTTTAGACGATGAACAGAAATTGGATATATTGTTAGATATTCAAGATAATCCACATAAACCTACAAGACAAGTTGCCGCCGATAATGACGTTAGTAAAACGTCCATATTGCGTCTTCAAAAAAACGAAAAATACCGCCCATATAAAATTTATTTGGTTCAAGAACTTAACGACGATGACCCTGATCGCCGATTGGAATTTTGCGAAATCATGGCAAATCCTTTTTTCTGATCAAGCAACATTCGTCTTAAATGGAACAGTCAACAAACAGAACTGTAGATACTGGAGTACAGAAAATCCACATTGGATGATGGAGGCCAATACTCAATAACCTGAGAAGGTGAACGTTTGGGCTGGAATTATAAATTCTCAAATTATTATCGGACCATATTTCTTTGATGGCACGTTAACTGGCGCGCGTTACTTGGATTGTTTGCAAAATTTCTTAGTTCCAGAGATAAGAATGCTTTTCCCAGATGATGACAACCCCAATGAAATTGATATAAATATTTGGTTTCAGCAGGACGGAGCTACACCACATTTTTCATTGGAAGTCAGAGCCTATTTTAATCAAGTGTTTCCCAATAGATGGATCGGTAGACGCGGTGAAATTGAGTGGCCTGCTCGTTCTCCCGATTTGACCCCGCTTGACTATTTTTTATGGGGTTACTTAAAATCGAAAGTCTACTTCAACAAACCAGATAACGTAGAAGATTTAAAAGATAGATTAAGGCAAGAAATTAATCAAATCACCCCGGAAACAATACAAAATGTTTTTTACTGCTGGACTTATGCTCCGTTTAGCATCTAATTCGATTAATCAGCGGCGGAATGTATTCCGGGTGCGGTTATTCAAGAATTATTATCGATTTCCTGTGTATCTGCATTTGCGTTATGACCGTTAGGTTACAGAGGTATGAATCGCGATGCCGCTGCTGGTAGCCAGGAAATATGTTTACTAGCTAACAGTGGCGGTGCGTGATATTTCAGTTAGCCATATCTTGAAAACGACGAATGGGACCCACTTCACTTTTTAGGTGATGACTATACTGCCGTCCTAATGAAGGCCACCGCATCTGCATATTATACAATAATGAGTAAATCGAGTGCAAAGTTTAGGCAACGTTTAAAATGTCCACAAATTCTTATTACGTTGCAAATGAAAATAATTTCACTTTATGTGAACAAATCTTCAAAAAAATTATTATTTTTTTTGAAAAAATGCAGTTTCTCCTTATATTTTGCCTAAAAAAAGGTAGATACTGGGAAAAACGAATTAAATTTTTATTAGAAAAATGCTAAGAAAAACCACAGCATCTACTGAAGTTAAACTCATGCGGTATTTTTTCTTAGGATAATTCCATAAATAATAACCAGTTAGTTTGCAATCATATTCCCATATATAAAAAGAACAATTAAACAACAGACATTTTTCTTACAACAATTTATTGAATACTTATTAGAAGTATAATAAACGGAAAAGCCAATTGTTCTAGCCAGATGCACAAAACTTTTGCCAATACAATAAACAGGAAAAACGGTTTATGGAAATTAACTAATTATAAAAAACAGAACAAAACTTTCTCATTTATCTTTATTTTTCTCCTCAAGGTATTTCGAAAATCGAGAAGTTTTGAGGTTTTTAAGAAGAGTTTCTTTTTTAGTTTTTGGAGGAGATGTAAATACTTTGGGACAGGGAAGTCCTTTCTTTAAAATTGTTTTTTGAATAAAAATCCATTTCATATGTATATCAGAGTTGTTTGTCAACTTGTACTTTAAAGAAAAGAATCCCCTGTTGGCCACAATTTGAGTTATTTTGGCCAAGTAAGGACGAGGATCTAGGTCTTTTATTTTTGTTTGCGACGAAAAATCTTGCCACTTAAAAAAATCTATACAGTGCATAATTTTGACTTCCATCTTTTTTTAATTCGTTTTTCCGACAGCTGTAATGAAATCATCAAAATCGTAAGTTTTCTTTTGCTTTTTTTAATGACAGTTCCACCTGATGGTGGAAACTGTCGGCAGACATAAAGGTATGTCCTGGTTCGAAATACTTGACATAAATATCTTCAGCAGCAATGGCGTCCGAATTTACAATATACACCAGGAAGGATATATCCTGAGCAGTTATCAACCTAAAGAACAAAGTGTTTATAATCCCTGTGATGTAAAAAAACACGCATTAAAGGAGCCAATTATCCATTCTTTTCCCCGTCCAGCAATGGCGTCGTGCCATAAGTATACAAAAGTCTTTTGACTTTTTACTTTACCCAGAGGTACAAAGCTTTCGTTGAATGCAGAAATTCTTTGAGTAAATATAACTTTCTTGAACATGTCAAGCCTAGGCAGCAATATTACATTCTGTAAATCAACCAATTACTTAGCGAAAACACCGCGTTTGCATTTTACTTAGAACAAACACGGCATCTGCAGACTACGACAAGTATATGCGGTGTTTTTCCTAAGTAGCGTTGTAGTTGCGGGGTTCTTCTTCAGTTTAGTAGATCTTTTTGTAGATGCTAGGTTTAGAATTCTTTAAAAAAAATATATTTGTGGTTGTATATACGGTGTTTTTCTTATGGAAATATGTAATATAAGCTGTCTAGAACTGACTTTCGTGCTTAACTCAAATTTCATAATTTTTGCACATGCGGTGTTTTTCCTAAGGACGGCAGTATACACCTCTTACAGAAAGGATTTATAGTGAAAAAATCGTCAGAAAGTTTGCGAAAAAATTTTTAAAAACTCCTTGGAGCACTCCCTGGGTTCTCAGTAACGCTCTGTGGGATATTTGCAGTATATTTTTTTTTCATAATCTAGAAACAAATATAAGGGAGACGTTTTTCGATTTGTTGCAAAATATTTTTTTTTTCAAAAAGTTATGGCCATTTTAATTTTAATTTTATAGGAACATTTTGTTTCCCAAAATTAAAATGGCCATAACTTTTTTGAAACAAAAATATTTTGTAACAAATCGAAAAACGTCTCCTTATATTTGTTTCTAGATTATGAAAAAAATATACTGCAAATATCCCACAGAGCGTTACTGAGCACCCAGGGAGTGCTCCAGTGTTTTTGAAAAAAAATTTCGCAAACTTTGCTGACGATTTTTTTCACTATAAATCCTTTCTGTAAGAGGTGTATAGTCATCACCTAAAAAGTGAAGTGGGTCCCATACGTCGTTTTCAAGATATGGCTAACTGAAATATCACGCACCGCCACTGCTAGCTAATGATTTCGAGCTGACCGAAACCTACATTCAAAGCCCCAAATCGCTGTTGGAATATCATCCCCCGCAGAATTTGTATATTTGGCGGTCGACGCAAATATGCATCTGCAACCGGACGCTGCTGGTTATTTTTGCGTCGTGTTTATTTTCCTGCAAATTAGGTACATCGGGATACGAAGTTGTGCAAATATCCATCACCTCGTTATTAGTGTTGCAAATGTTCAATTTACAAAATGTTATATTCAAAATATCGGTCGCCTCGTGTCCGTGGTATGCTTTACATACTTCTATACTGTTAAAACATGGTGTTTCTAAAAAAAACAAAAATTCGAGTAAATCACAAAAAATTAAATGCTGGAAATTTTGAAAATTTAAGGGGCACACCTAGTGTGACCGCCTAAAAAAAAGGTGATTTTTGGGAATTAAATAAAAAAAAGTACTGCATCAAATGTTTTCAAATTTTGAGGATATATTTGTACATATATAATGAATACATAGTAAAATTTTTGAACAAAAAAATTTAATTTTCAGCGAGTTATTCGGTATCTCCCAAGTCTCGAAAAAAAGTTCCTCCACTGCTGCAGTGATTGCGGCCTTCACAGTGGCTGGAATAAAAAAAATAAAAAAACTATTAAACTAGAAGGTATTGCCTATGCAATGACCCAGGATTGTGAAACATGATTCCCAGTATAAACCACCACATGGTTCATTGTGAGACAAATGGTGTATAGTGGGATTTATTAAATTTACATTAGACATACTGACATAATTTGTTTAATTTGTTATAAATTTGCTCTCTTAAATGCCGTTTATGTTCCTGTATGTTTAGTTTGCATTAAAGAATCTTGTGATAAGTTTAATTCACGTCTAAAAAAAACATCCCACTATGCACCAGTCCACCCTACATATTGTAGTATACAAAAAATATATTTTTTGAATATTTCCAATTTGATATGGCGGAGATAGGGCCAACTGAAGGCATCCCTGTTTAAAACTGCTTGACATGATTTCCCAACTCTGATACGTCTGAAACAAAAAAATTCTATTAAAATATAAGTTACTCGCTATGTCCGGTAGTAAAATCAAGTATTTTGGGCGAAAAAAAATGGCGGATTTTTTGATTTTTAATCCTTTTTTTTTAGGGTTAGGTCGCATATTAATTTTACTACGGGACATAAGTACACATGTGTAGAAGGATATGTGAAAAGAATTTTTTTTTCAATTTTCCGCACAATTCTAACAAAAAACTAAACGCGTTTTTCTTGAAACAACGTTTTTCGACCTCCTTGACGTGATTTAGAAAAAAACTGTTTAACCGATCGGGCACAAATTTTCACACGCAATTAGTATTCTATACATGTGTACTTATGTCCCGTAGTATGCAGACATTATAAACATTAGAATTAAATTCAGTTCATTACAATAGCTGAGATAGCTAAGAAAAAAAATGCGTGATTTATCGAATTTACACTCTTTTATACAGGATTTTCATGTCCGCAAAAAATATTCTGTTCTTGGCATATTGAGATTTGAAAGCAGCATCCTCAAAACCCCCTGGAAACAGGCTTTCGGCGTACAAGTTGCGTATATTGTTTAATTAACGTTTTGCACCCCTTTCAACCTCTATTTTGCACAATTTTCACACTTGAAACACATTTCACGCTATGGACATATTAAAATTTGAAATCAGCAACTTCCAGAACCCCAGGAAATAAACTTTGGAATAAAAGTTGTGTATTTTGTCACATAAAAATGTTTGCACCCCTTCAACCCCTGTTATACTCGATTTTCACCTCTGGGGTACATTTTTTGCTTTTGGCATGTCGAAATTTGAAATCAGCAACCTCGAAAACCCCCAGAAATATATTCTTGGAATAAAAATTGCGTATTTTGTCAAATTTTTATTTCTTATCCCTTTCAACCTCTATTTTACTCGATTTTCACCCTTAGAATAAATTTCTTGTCATGACAATAGTTACTAAAATAACCAACCTACGCAAACTAATGGTTTTACATTAGGAGTAATTTCTGCAAGTACTTTTTGTCATCACTTAAAATTTCTTAAATGTATTTTCTTAATTTCTGCGCCTAGTGTAATGTGTCTATTTTACAAACATTGCAATCAAAGCGTACGTAATCCTTTTTGAAACATCCGATGCGCAGGATAAATCCACGAGCGTCAGAATACCTCCGAACTTAGCGATGAATGGTTTGTTTATTTTTAAAAATATTCGCCTCCGCTTCGCTCTCCCAAATGCATTATATTTGGGAATCGAGGAGGATTCCATTGTCGTTCTTCAAATTGAAAACCAGAAACTTTACATTTCGCACCATGGTTATGGGGCTCTTCAGGCTCTTGAATAGCAAATGTGCCGTACGTGTCGGGAAAATTCCCCTTTCAGGTCCTCGACTAGAAGGGAATATATTATAAGGTGTTTGTTTATTGTTAGGTGCCTCAAACGGTAAGAGGATCCCGAACCTAAATTTTGACTTACACAACATATCTCAATTAAGGGGTTATGTGGAACTTTTAATTGATCGATGTTAATATTTGCATTTAATTCACGAAATGTTAAAGTATTTAAAAATTAATGCATTGGCCGATTACCTTATTACATAATATGGCTGCAGCCAGCTGTTTTTTTGTCGTTGTTTACGAAATATCTGACTGCTGAGTTTCATCCATAAAAAATTGCACAAATACATATTTATTTGATTAAGACTAAAAATATTATCAGACAGTGAAAACAATAGAAGTAAAGAATAACACAGCTCCACAAAAAAAAAATTCGTTTGCCGGGGTCTGACTATGTATACTATATGTTTTTGGGTCGCTGAAACCGAAGCCGAAGTCCAAATTACTCCATCAGAACTGGTTCTTTTCCTAACCTCAAAAAAACTGGCCTAAAACCATGAAATTCAAGTTAACAATTATATAGTAATTTGATAAAAACTCAAACTATGAAATATATGAAATCCCATAATCATATATTTCATCAATTTTCATAACCGTATAATCTCAAAACTCCATGACCTTAGGCCCCATAACCTAAAAACCCAATAACCTTATGGTTCTAAAGCCCCATAACAGCAGTGTAAATCGGATAAAAATATGTTTCAAACGGATTTGCTCTTTCAATCCCAGTACCACTTAACCTCAAAACCGCGTGATCCTAAAACCTCATAACCTCAAAAATCCCAAAACCTTGTGATTGAAAAAACCAGTAAAAAAAGACTTATACGCCAAGCAGTTTAAATCAATATGTTTGAAACGGGTGTGCCCTTCAACCTCTTGAAGTTTTCAAGATTATGAAGTTTTAGGATCACGTGATTTTGATGAGTGGTAGTGAGGTTGAGGGGCATACCCGTTTCAAACATATTGATTTATACTGCTTGAATGCGTATAAGTCTCTTTTTTATTGGTTTATAAGGTTTTTCAATCACAAGATTATGGGATTTTTGAGGTAATGACGTTTTAGGATCACGCAGTTTTGAGGTTAAGTGGTACTGGGATTGAAGGGCAAATCCGTTTCAAACATATCGATTTACACTGCTTAAACGTGTATAAGTCTCATTTTTTCTGAGTGATGGGGTTTTAAAATCATAAGGTTATTGGGTTTTTGAGGTTATGGGGCCTAAGGTCATGGAGTTTTGAGATTATATGGTTATGGAATTGATGAAATATATGATTATGGTATTTCATATATTTCATAGTTTGTTGTTTTGCTGTTTTTTGAGGTTACGAAAAGAACCGGATCTGATGGAGCAATTTGGACTTCGGATTCGGTTTCAGCGACCCAAAAACATATAGTATACATTGTCAGACCCCTACAAACTTTTTTTTTTGTGGAGCTGTGTAAATTTTTACCGGCTATGTAACGACGCTGCAACTGTTGTTTAATTAAATTAGTTAATGATGTCCGGTTGTGTATTAATTACTTTGGACTTGACGGAACCCCACAGAAAGAAATCTAGGGGTGACATATGGTGATCGAGCCGGTCATCCAAAAGGCCCATATCTACCGATCCATCTGTGGGGATTAGCAATAATAACAAACGAGATTATCAGCAAAGCAGTTGCTAATAATTCTTTCGACTGCATCTGAATTACGTAAAATTCTTTACTACATAAACATTTTGTTTATTGAAAATATTGATATTTATAAGCTCGGTTTATATTGATATTTATAAGCTCGGTATTTTTAAAAAAATAATCTTAAGGTAATATTATTTCAAATAGAAAAATGAGCCTTAGGTCCAGACAGACACCTAGGGCGGACTAATACGTTAGGCTATTCTCGACCGACTAATCGGGCCCGAGCTGACAGCCCGTTAACTAAATGTCTTTCCCCCAAACATTTTAGACTGTCACCAAGGGTTCTTATATATTGGATATATTAATTGTCGAATTTAATTATTGAATTTCAGAAAATTTTCTCTTAATGTTTGGTCTCATCATGGTTCATGTAAAGTGTTGATTTACTGTTTGACCTGGAGACACAAACTCTTTGTTGACAATTCCATGGCTATCAAAAAAGCAAATCAGCATGCATTTGATCTTCAACTTGCTCATTCTTGCTTTTTTGGGTCTTGGAGCGCTTGAAGTATGCCATTCCATGCTTTGGCGCATTGTTTCCGGGTCGTACTCAAACAATCAAGTCTTATCACCAGTAATGACACGTTCCATAAAATGGGGATCATTTTCAATCGATTACAAAAAGTCAAGACACATTTCTCACCTGTTGTCTTCTTTTCCTGCGAAAGATTCTTTGGAACCATTTTTGCGCAGATTTTTCTCATCCCCAATTCATTAGTCAAAATCTGATGAAGAGTGGTGTGATTCTAATTTAGCTTTTCCCCGATCATTCTTGTCGTCAACCGACAAGTTATTAATTATTAATAATATTAACGCACAAGATCCCTTATTCTATCGACATTTCATCGGTTCTTGAAGATGAAGGCCTTGCGCTGCGTGGTTCATCTTCGATCGACTCTCTTCCTTCTGAGAATGCCTTAAACCATCGAAAAACCTATGCTCTTGAAGAAACACTCTTCATAGGCGTGTTGAAATTTGCAAAAGTATTCGTGGCGCTGTGTCCAAGTCTGAAGCAAAATCTGATAGTACACCCTATTTCTCTACAAAATTCGCGTACAAGAAGGACTATATTCAACTATATGTTGTTTGTAACACCTCTTTGTCTCAATCAGGAGAGGAAACCCGTCGAAAACTTCTTTGCTACGAACAACATCAAATTTCCCTTGCCTTTTCATATAATTTTACATAATAGCTTACTATTTATCTAACTGAGTCATTCTTCAGTATCACGTTAATTGGTCTGCCGTAATATCTACGCAATTTCTATTGAGTCCAACTCTGGCTTAGGTTTGTAGATGCTCTCTGACCGTCCACTCATCCTTTTATAATTTCCATATGTGACGGAACTTAAGTAGTTCCTTTTCTAGTGCCCTTTTCAATGACTTATCTTTCTATAAAACACATTTGCTTAAAGTTTCGGATAATATCCAGCACTATACTCCGTATAGGCCAGTCAATGAGTACCTACATTAAAATCGCAAACTAATGTGTATTTCTGAATTTTTGGTATGTTGTTAGGACCAGCATCAGTAGTGTAAATCCAAGTTTGCAGTTTCGAAAGACCTGTGCTATCTTCGTGGCACTTAAATAACCGCTAAATTTTCAGACTTTTTTTGGTTTTTTGATCATATCTCCTAAACTATGCGCTACATGGAAACGGACAATCTAAGCCGTCTAATCTCTATTTTTTTAGAGCAGATTAAATTTGCTACAATTTGAGACCTGAACCAGCTCTGTACGTCAAATGATACTTAAGATACAGCAGGTTGGAAATTGGCCATTTTTTTCAAAAAAAGTTAATTTTTAACTTTTCGTTAACTTCCGGCTTAAATATCGGGGAAAATACTTATCCTACGATGAATGTCGTATCAAGAGAAGTTTTAGTAAATTTAATTAGCTTTAATTTAAGCGCAGAACAACGCCTGTAGACCTCTTAGTTATCCCATGATCTTTAAAAAAAACAAACAATGGGAAAACTGCATATTTCACAAATTCGACCACTAATTCTCAGGATGGTTTGAGGGTAGTTTTAACGGAAAAAAACATCCCAATCTAACAAAATATGTATTTAAACGCACTACTCAGGAATATTTTACGTACAATCTTAACTACATAATAATAATAATCTACAACTATAATTGGTAATAAAGTTCACTTAGTCCGTTCCGAAGGTGGTTGTGAATCCTCTATTGTCATCACGGGCAGTGGTGGTGGTGGCAGACGGTGACGTTTTGGCAGGAGACGCCAGAGCAGAATTTGCACATAGAAGAGCATCTGAGTCCTTCTTTCAAACATGTGCAGCCGCCTCCGGTTCACCATTTCTTACACTGGCAGGAAAGAATTTTGAGAAGGGTTGGGGGTGCCACTTTGCTCATCATGGTAGTAGGTATGAGCCTCTGTTCAGTTCTAGTCCACCCCCACTGAGTAGCATCTCTATCAACCCCCAACCATTTTTGAACCTGATGGTAAGTTCGGTAGGCATGGAATGCCGCACTATGCTACGAGGCACTTTGCTCCTGAGTATGATATGGTCTCGTGGGTGGCAGTAGGTTGGAGAAATTGTTCTGCGATGGTTATCAGTTCGGGATATTTCTAAGAGCGCTCCACATTTATTTTTCCCGTACCAGAAAAGGGCAGAAGTAGTGTCGCACCCTGTAAACGAGTGTAAAAACAACACAAATCCGGGGGAGAACTCCAACTCTCCCCGGTTGAATGAAGTTGAGGAGTATTACAATGGACCAGAGTCACCTCTGTCACTTTTTTCTAAAAAAAAACATTTTTGATAGTGGATCCCAAGCCATTAAGAAGGACTAGGAGATCCACATCCTCTCCAACGATAAACACTGATTCAAAAGAGGTGCTTTTTTGGAGTACTGTCGTAATTATATTTATAGTAGTTGAATTTGTGCAGTTTTCCCACATTGTTTTTTTTTTAAGATCATGAGACAAGTAAGAGTCTATAGGCGTCGTTCTGCGTTAAAATTAAAGCTAATTAAATTTACTAAAACTTCTCTTGATACGACTTTCATCGTAGGATAAGTATTTCCCCCGATATTTAAGCCGGAAGTTAAAAATTCACTATTTTGAAAAAAAATGGCCAACTTCCAACCTGCTGTATTTTGAGTACTATTTGACGTGCAGAGCTGGTTCAGGTATCAAATTGTAGCAAATTTAATCTGCTTTAAAAATATTTAGAATGGCCTTTTCCATGGCCGTTTCCATGTAATGCATAGTTTATCAATGATCAATGATCAATGATCAAAAAACCAAAAAAAGTCCGAAAATGTAGCGGTTTTTTAAATGCCACGAATATAGCACAGGTCTTTCGAAGCTGCAAACTTGCATTTACACTACTAATATTGGTCCTAACAACATACCAAAAATTCAGAACTACACGTTAGTTTGCGATTTTTAGTGTAGTGAAGGTAGTGAAAGTGCAAGTCGACTTGTCTAAACAGCGCTACTTCCAGTGCCACCGAACGGCAAGCGGATTCCCTCTGAGGACGAGGCGTAGCGCTAATTCGAGTTCTAAAATCCTCCTGGATCCATTCTGCAGATGTAACCCCAGTACGTAAGGAGCTTAACAATGGTCTCGGTTGTGTGGATCTCGCGGTTTCCGGCACTATTCAGAACTCCCGGAGAGAGAGGCCGTATGTATCTCGGCCGAATTTATGCGACACTTATGTTGATAAGTTTCGGTTGCGGCCGTAACCTGCGGAATCGTTATATCTATTTCGGCGGGGGCTCTAATAAGATGTGGCTGTGCTGTTTCGCTGCTTCCGCCGGCTGCGCATTATGCACCGGCCCGAGCTGCATTTGGATGCAGTTTCGAATGCGGTTTGCCCCCGCCACCGATCGGGCACGCGTAGTTTCCAAGTAAACCGCAGGACGAATGGCGTTTAGCGTAGGAATGAAAGCGAATTTTCGTTTTTTTTTTATTGGCGATTTTGAGTTCGTCAGTGTTTTAGTTATTTTCTTAATTTTTGTCTCAAAAAAAAAAAAAAAGGAAATGATATTCAAATTTTAAGTAAAATATATATTTTGGAGAAACATGGAATAACTTTTATGGTATCAGGATTGCTGCCTCGTCCTTTAGGTTCTTTCCTAGGAATAAAAACCTTCTAGAAGAGCACCACTATTACCTGTAACTTTTAAGACATGACTGGTATCAAAATATAATGCTGCAAATGCTGTAAAATATTATTTGAACCACCTAACACGATTTCGATAACATCAATGCTTTGGCAGCAATATTCTCCTAGTGTTGTGCAGCATTACAGCTATACAGATTTCAAACTTCGATTGGATGACTTATGAATAGTCTCTAGTCTTCTTTAGTTATTGATTTTCCCAAAAAAAAAAAAAAACGAAGCGAAAATGGTGATTGAATGAGGTAAAAAATTGCATAATTAGTGATATTCGCATAACTTAACATAACTCTGCGATAGTCAAGCCATCGTCAGTACAACATTATTTCGGAGCAGCGCTAAATAAGTTTTCTCCATTCAAATTGCCGTCAAGTTTTTATCTTATACTAGGGAATTTCGGCAATTACAGACATTTATTTTTTGTTATTATTAACATTTCAGAACCTAAAATTGACAGATAGTGTTATTTATAAAAGTTTAATTTTAATGTAACGAATTTCATCCGCTGGAGAAACTTATCTTTTTTTTGTTAATTTCTACAATAAAATTTAAAACCATAGCAGTTTTGAATAGAGAATGAAAATACCTTTCAAATTAAGTATCACAAGCTCCTACTTCCAATTTGAAAATTTAGGGGTTGTAGCTGTCACCTGAAGGGGGGTTGAATTTACGGATACCATTTACCGTTGATTTACGTCGCAAGATGTCATTTTGGAATTAAAAAGTGAGATGTCTCAGGATTTTCTAAAAAAATGCATAATATTGGAGCTATTGAAATTATTTCATTTGGCTGTTCCACACTGTATAGGTGAAATGTAGTAGGAATGATTTTTTTATGGGAAAGGCATCGTTGCCTGCTGAGTACAAGAAATGTGTAAATTTTTATCCAATAAAAACCACTTTATCCTAATAAACATGTATGTGAAATGCTACGTCTACCACCAGTAGATGTTTACTCAAATTCCACTATTAACTATTCGTTTTTACGTTAGTTCAATCTATATACCGTCTTATGCAAGTGGTAATAAAACTTGTTGTAGTAACAAAAAGTGGTGACAAAATTTGTTTTGTTGCATTAGCCCAACAAAATAGAAAGTAACGAATTTTAATAAGACCCTGCTATCTCGATTCATATCGAATCAATTTGATGACGCCCTTTCTCTTTGTTCCAGGAATTCCGTTCGATGAATCATGGAGCCAGTGCCGACGAATTCCAGCAAGCCGTCGGAACTCGGGACCGACGAAGAAGTAACGTGAACGCGCTCGGGAACCCCTGATATGCAGCATGTGCCGGACCGCGAACGCGACGGCCCTCCTCCTCCTCCTAACCTCCCTGTGCAACTGCTGCCCCTTTCCGTGCATCTGCAAGTGGAAGAACGGCAAGCAGACCGCCGAGTGCGTCGACAAGGACCTGGTGCTCATCCCCGACGGCTTAGACGCCGAGACCCAAGTGCTCGAGTTCTCCGGCAACAACTTGCGCATCCTACACCAGGAGAGGTTCCTCAATTCGGGCCTGATCAACCTCCAAAGGATCTACGTGTCGCGGTGCCGCATCAGCGTGGTGGAGGAGGCGACCTTCAAGGGACTCACCAACCTCGTGGAACTGGACTTGTCCGACAATCTGCTCGAGGTCGTTCCGTCCGCCGCCTTCCTCGATTGCCCCGCCCTGATGAGGCTGACGCTCAGCCGGAACCCCATCAGACATTTGGAGAGGGCGGCGTTCAACCATCTATCCTTCCTGACCACGTTGGAGTTGAGCGGCTGCGAGATATCCGAAGTAGACGAGGGGGCATTTCAAGGAGTTTACAGTCTGGAGTGGTTACACCTTGACGGTAATAGGATGACGTCGTTTTCAGCAGTTAGACACTTACCCGCTGGCTTGAAGGGGGTACAACTCCAGGAGAATCCGTGGCAATGCGATTGTCATATCCTGGATTTGCATGGTTGGTTGCTAAGCTTCGCTTTCCCACATTCGGTGGAGCCGCTATGCAGGGGACCACGAAAGCTGTCGGGGAAGGTAATTAAATACGTACCTGCTGGAGAATTGGCCTGCCTTCCTGACATTACCCCCACCACCTTCTTCGTGGAGATAGAGCAAGGCAGAAACGTGTCGCTGGCGTGTCAGGTACGCGCTGTGCCGGAAGCAAATATCACCTGGTACTTCGAAGGGCAGCTGCTGCAAAACGACAGCTTCCTAGCGCCCGGAGTGCACCTCCTATATTACATAGAGCGTGGAGCTGGGGAGAAGCACAGCGAACTCTTCATCTACAACGTCAACACAGAAGACAACGGAACGTTCGTCTGCTACGCCGAAAATCCCGCTGGAGCGTCCTTGGCCAACTTCACCATCAAAGTCATCGTCAAGCAGGAGCTAAACGTCGAATCGAACGAAATCCCGTTGGAGTTCGTGTTGATGGTGGCCACTGCGGCGGCGGTCTCCACGTTGCTCCTCCTCTTCGTCGCGGTCCTATCCCTGATAAAGTGTAGAAGAAACGCGCGTTTCAGAAGGAAACGCGATACCTCGAAAGTAGCCCTGAGGAACTCCACCAAAGACAATCTGCTCCAGGACAGCACCGACGATTCGGAGCACTTGAAAGAGAATAGCAACTTGAAACTGTCCAACGAAGAGGAAGGAATCATGCTTTATAGCTCGCATCCGAGTGACGAGTTGCTGAGGTCGCTGTCTACGCTGGCGATAACGAATCAGCTGCACAGCCCAGTTTCCTCTAAGTGTTACCAGGAGCAGAACCCCGACCTCATTAACGGAACGGAAGCGGCGCGTGATATCTTAGTGGAGAACAGACAATTGGGCGCGAAAAACCAGGGCCAATACAAGTTGAAGACTATCAAGGAACTGCAGGAGAGCGACTGCAACTTGTGCGTGCTACCCAGCGACGTGCGTCTGAGTCCGGTGGGACTGTTGAGTGCGGGGGATGAAAGGTCGCCGGTTTTCACGGGGAGCTGCTACAGGACTTTGCCTTATAACAGGGCGAACAAGAGGCAAAGCGCGGCGGTGCCGATAGGTAGGTGAACGTGTTGATTTTGTTTAACCATTTCAGGGGCGCACAGTGGGGCCAAATCCCAAAAATCTGAATCAAATTTCAGAATCGATCTGAAAATCTGTACTCGGGGGTTTTCGTGGCTGCTGATTACAAATCCGTTATCAGATTTACAAAATTTCAAAATGGCGGAGAGATACCGCGCGTGCGCACATGTAAAATCAACAGAAAATCAAGCATCCGCTCTGAATTTTGTTACTCGGGGGGATTTTCGGTGTCGCTGATTACGAATTCGGTATCGAAATTGGAAAATTCCGATGGCGAGTCTAATACGGCGGAAAATTTCAAGACGGCAATTTAACCATTCTTCATTTTTTTCCAAAAATCTTTCTGTTCGATTAGCTGAATGTCATTTGCCTCTAAACTTAGAAATTAAGGAAGTAGTATCTTCTTCAAGGTCATTCAGTATACAACATTTTGACGCACTTTTCGTGGAAAGATAATTTTCAATTTTTAGTAGCGGATTCTCATCCATATTATCTTTCCGTAAGTTAAATACTTCTTTTCTTGTGACGGAAATATCGTGTGAAGTACTAGTATCTACAAAAAATCATTGCAATCTGTAAATAATAATAATTATTAATATCAGATGAGTATATATTGAAAAAAAAAATTGAAAAAAACAAAATTAGAAATCTGGAAAAATGCGAAATATTTAAAAAATTTAAAATTGCGCCTTTGAATATTTTCTATTATATTCAGGCCCAATGTACTGTAGCGATTTACATATGATCAAGTTTTTCGACATTTATCGCATAGTACAACCCACACTATACAGAAGATCTTTCCGAAAAAAAAATCAAAAAACGCAGAGGAGGATCTAGGAGCAGCTGAAAGAACTATGCACAGTTTTTTATGAAACTTGGGCCATCGGAGTGCAGATATGAAACCTGTCTAGGATTGTAGAGCGTCAGTAGAGGATCAAAAAAGTTCTACGGGCACAACTTTGTTAAATCAGTCCTATAGGTGCTGGAGCGCTCCAAAGTTTGCCCCTGGTTTCATAGATTTGTTTTGAGTTACCTGCGTGTAGAGCACCTCCCCGTGGTGACGGCGGTAACGGATGGGACTAAATACATTGTTTTGCACTGTATTTAGTACAATTCATTATTGCGGCTACGCTTGACACCTTAAAGATGAAATCCGCACCATCGGGGGCATCCACAGACATATTTATAATGCTGCAAAGCTCCGATGAGGAGCAAGAACCAGAAGAGAACTCTCATTGATATAAACTCAACAATAAAAAAATTCAAAACTAGAAACTTTTTTTTGGGGGTTTTGGCCAGGTTTTTGGGAATTGGCCCCACTATGGGGCGGTGGGAACTATAGTTCCCACCTCAGTATCTTTGGTTTTTTTTTTTGTTATAACTCCGGTTTATTATATGATATCAATACAAAATAACTTTTCTTATATAGGTACTGTCTGTGTAAAACCGACATCGGCCAGTTATAAAAAAGGACAAACAGAAGTGAGACGACAGATAAGAAGCAACCGCATACGCATCGAAGGTAGTGAGGGAATAAGACCGGCCCTCTCACCATGTTAGAACGAGAAGTGTAGACTTGTCCTTTTTCATAACCGGCCGATGTCTGCTTTACACATGCTGTATATTAGTAATGTATCTAAACAGTTCTATATTATTTTTGCAACAATTATGCATTTTACAATTGTTATTAAACAAACAATGGCGAAAATTTCTCTTTCTTTACATTAAATTCGTTCCTGAAGTCCATAGGATGTAAGTAATCTTTTAAATCATGCTTTCAGGTTCTAGAGATGATAACCAAAGCTATTGTTGGTAAAAATTGAGATGTACCTACTTATTGTTGTTATTTTTTATGTAACAAAATATAGCAAAAAAATGTCAGTTTCATTCAAAAATCTTCTATACTTCTTTCAAAATGAAGATGGTAACAGCGTTACAGTAAATGGAAAGCGTTATAAATGGAATGCGTTACATTAGTGGCTCTATTGCACGATTATTAAATCGAAAATGTATATGTACAGAAATGTAATTGGTACAGAAAAACGTTACGGTGTGTTACATGGGGGGGGGGGGAGGGAGGGTCAAAAATCTTCAAAAATTGCGTTGTGTAATACTTGAACGCCCCCCCCTATACTAATAATCCCTTTTTTATTGCAGGGAGGTTCTCGAGGGAGGCGGAGTTCCTATCCCGCAGCGCTCACGCCGCTCCCTACGAGCACTACGGCTGCGATGTCCGGTACACGGCCGACGGCTACCCGGCGAGAGCGTCCGCAGAGCCCGAGGACCGCCGAACGGTTCCGATCGCGCCCTCGCCGCCGGACTCACACCGGTCGGCCAGCTCGACGTCCACGGCTGAACCCTGTTGCTCGACGAGCCGGGTGCAGTGGCCGTCGTGCGTGCCCGCCGCGACGAAGAAGTGCGTCGGCGCGCAGACGCAGACCGAGTGTTTTTCGTTACCCGCCCCCGGCGACAAATCGAAGGCTGTCGCCGAGAGTACGGATGAAGGATACGCGGGGGAGTGACGAAAGACGTGAAGGGAATAGGGGAGGTTTAAGTAGGGAGGCGGCTGGTGGAATCCGATGCCGCCGCGTTCTGTCAAAAAATAATACGTGCTACTTTGCTCGTATTGTATTAGCCACATTTATTAAACACTCAGTACACTTTGAAATTCTGCATTGTGTCTCATATGTAGCGTCCAGAAAGTGTGATATAGCGCAGGGTCGGACTAGTAATCCGCCATGTCAAGGACAAATGAGAGACCAAAAAGACAGGAGTAAAAACGCGTTAATAACACAGCCACACAAAAAAAATGTTTACTATGTCTGACTATGTTTACTGTACGTTTTCGGGATCGCTGAATCCGAATCAGATTTACCCCATCACGTCAGGATTTCGCCATAATCTCAAAAAACCCTATAATCAACGCTGTTTGGTCCTGTAACGTTGTTACTCAAGCTTTAAACTAAAAAACCAATCTGTTAATCCACATAAACCCATAACCCTATAATCTCATAACCACTAACTCTATAACCCCGTAACCCCATAACCCCGATACTAAAGAAAATAAATGAGCAAAGTCAATCTGCATTATATCAATGTTACAAAACAAGAACCCATAACCACATAACTCAATATCTCCATAACCACTAACCGTATAACCCTATAACCCTATAACTCCATAACCATGTTACTAAAATCGTCATACTCAATCTCTTACAGCAAACCAACTATCGTGGCATGCATTCCACAAAACTAAAGCTGTTAAACCCTATAACCCCATAACCCGATAAATTCTAATTAAAAATACTATATCCCTAAAGTATCGGACTCAATTGTAAATCTTTTTAATATTTGTAAAACTGTCAGCATCAATGTTACCCGATGTACGCCGCGAAGAGGGCGTGAAAAAAGCGAACCTATAAAAGCTGTTATGGAGTTATTTGGGTTATGGGGTTATTTGGTTTAATGAAATGGGTTTACGGAATCTTCAACACCTGAGAAATTGCCATAATACAGATTGCCCGTGATGATTTATTTATTTTTTTGGTTACAGGGTTATGGAGTTATGGGGTTACGGGGTTACGGGGTTATAAGGTTAGTGATTCTGGAGTTATAGGGTTATAGGTTCTTGTTTTGTAACATTGATATAATGCAGATTGACTTTATTTATTTTCTTTAGTATCGAGGTTATGGGGTTATGGGGTTATGGGTTTATGTGGATTAACAGATTCGTTTCTTAGTTTAAAGCTTGAGTAACAACGTTACAGGACTAAACAGCGTTGATTATAGGGGTTTTTGAGGTGATGGCGAAATCCTGACGTGATGGGGCCAATCTGATGTCTCTCTCGAATCTGTCCTTGGATTCGAATTCAGCGACCCCGAAAACGTACAGTCAACATAGTCAGGCCCCTGGGCCAAAAAATTTTTTTTGTGTGGCTGTGTAATGTACATACTTATCGCTTGTATCATTCAGAAACACCGACTTGCATTTCTTCTCGTTAAACGTAAGCGATTTGACCTCAATATATGGTTGTAGAAGGAAAATGATCGTTCCATATCTACTGAAGTTAAAGATGAAAATTCAAAATAGTCCACATGGACAAAGGACGCATATCATTTTCATGAATTTCACACAATTGTTTGTATCACCAACAGTTGTTTGTGTCACTAACATCACTACATTAATATTTTTTACACCTAGAGAGGATGACTACTATTTCTATGCTTTTAGTCGTTGTTTGCAAAACTCGATCACTAGATATCAATATCGGGGGAGAAATATCAGAAAATGAATGCCCTTATTACCGCAAACATATGTTGTTTTGTCCAGCTACAGAAATTTATTTGGTATGTCTTGTATTCTGTGATACGTTTTACGGAATGTATGGCTACTAGACAATGGAAAATAGGATATGTATTTGGCAAAAAAACGTCTAAAGTGAATATTGTCGACCAGGTTCCACTAAAAACTACATGTGCAAAACCGTATGCACAAATCGAACCAAAATTCCTTTTTTCTAACAGTACCAGTAATATTTTATTGATATATGTTTGAATCTAAATGACCTTCACACTCTCGGCGTCTACGAAACATATATCGACGATTGTCTATTCACAAATGGTAACAACTGTGCCATTATTGCAAAAATCAATACCAAATCAGATAATACTTAAATACACTACACGAAATTAAGATTACAGGAAATACGTACACGGTGCAAAATACGTATGTACACACGTTTATTAGTTAGTCACTCACGACACATAAAATTATTTTAAACTCGGCGTTCCACAGTTCGGCCGCTTGTATCGATCTAACAGAAAATACTAAATTTCGGCAATGGAATCGTCTCTACGCTATATAGATAAATTATATATAGCCTTGCCCGAACTCGCACCGAGCGAATCCGAGCGCGTGTTACCAGGCACGGTCAGTGGCCTACGTAAGAAATACACTCGTACATAAGGCGCTTGACAAATACGGTTTATACATATTTTAATTATCATAGAGTTGTATAGTGCGTTGTAGCATACTTTCCGGACCCTACTCATATGTACGGAATCCACAGTTTCAAAACTCGTCTTTGATATGTTAATGGTTACACACATATGGAGCACACTGTTTATTTACTCCCTGCCTTTTTTAAGAAACAAAATGGCTTTGTTGCCTTTTTTTTATGTGCAGAACTTTATTTTAACACTGCTTGGCGTTTATTGATTTTTTTCTGTTTTTACGCCTTTCATTTTCTCTGTTACAAGCTAAAGAAAACTGCTTCGTCGCCACAGGGTGTTGCAGAAATTCTGAAACACCCGGTGTACGGTCTTTCGAGATATTTCCGCAGCTTCCACTCTCCATTACGGAGACTGCTGTTTTAAATTCCGGCAGCAGCCACTGTTTCAAGTGGCGCTTCTTGATACGGGGCCGTCAGGCAAAAAAAATGGAGAGTGATCGATTTTTAATGTTTCAGTTTTTGTCAGCGAACCATAAATCAATAGCGGCGAGACGTTCGCTTATAGTGCCGTTTTTAATAATGCGACAGTTAAATTAGCATTTAGATTGGGCGTCGATCGGCCCTCATTTTTCACGATGGTACGTAGTGGACCGCACTCGATCGGATTTGAGAGAGTTTTTCGACGTTTTTCGAATAACTGTTTAAGAGATAATATAGAATTCTGTCCAAAATAATGTGTCTACTTCATATCTAACTCTAGAGTATAGTTCCAAGGCTCCCTCAAGATTGAGTACCATTTTTTCGAAATCAAACAAAGACCACATGAGAAGTTTGTACAAATTTTGTACATTTTTGTACAACCAGGAATGATTTTTCTAGACCCTATTTAACTGGCCAAATTCGAAATACAAAAATGGTACTCAAACTTGAGATCTCTGTACACTTTTACCAAAAACAAATTTTAACTATACCAGTAAAAAGATCGGATTTTTTTACATTTTTGTACACCCAAAAAATGTTTTGCATATCCCTCAAAAATGAAAAAAATCAAGTGTCAAAAGTGGTACTCCATATTGATGGTTTTTGAAAAATTTGTAAAATTCATTATGTTTATACGTCATCATATAGAGCGATTTTTGTACATTTTTGTACAACCACGAATTATTTTTGTACACCTTATTTAAATGGCCAAAATCGAAATATAAAAATGGTACTTAAACTTGAGGACTCTGTATACTTTTACCAAAAACAAAATTTAACCATATCAGTAAAAAGATCAAATTTTGTACATTTTTGTATACCCAAAAAAAAATTTTGTACGCCCTTGAACAATGAAAAAATCAAGTGTCCAAAGTGGTACTCAATCAAACACAATTTTTGAAAACTTTAAAAATTTCATATGATTTTTGTATATTTTTGTACGACCAAGAATTATTTTTGTACACCCTATTTAACCAGCCGAAATCGAAATACAGAAATGGTACTCAAACTTGAGGCCCCCTCTGTACAATTATAATGTGTACAAAAATAATTCTTGGTTGTACAAAAATTACTTTACATGGGGACATACATATAAACATATGAATTTTTCAAAATTTTTAAAAATTATCAATATGGAGTACCACTTTTGACACAATTTTTTCATTTTTGAAGGGTGTACAAAACTGTACAAAATTCGATCTTTTTTCTGGTGTGGTTAAAAATTTGTTTTTAGTAAATGTGTACACAGACCTTAAGTTTGAGTACCATTTTTGTATTTCGATTTTGGCCGGTTAAATAGGATGTAAAAAATCATTCTTGGTTGGACAAAAATGTACAAAATTTGTACAAAATTCTCACATGGTCTTTGTTTGATTTCGAAAAAATGGTACTCAATCTTGAGAGAGCCTAGTTCCAAAGCTATAACTACAGATATGTCGCAACAGAGTCAGATTCAGGTCACTGCGATAGTTCACAGAAAAATACATCACAGTACAATAATTACATGACTAACATCAACTCATAAAATTTGGGCCCAAAATGCAAAGAAACTTAATTCATAAATTATTAGGTTAGAACTACTTAATTAAACTTTTAATTGCCAATTATAAAACTGGGCCTACGAGCAGCCGTATTCTTGCCATGAATCACAAGTCTGTGATGACGTCACGGAAAAACCGGGACATCTTCACAATATCAGGACAGTATAATAAAACACTTAACTGGTGATGTTGCAGTGACACAAAGCAAATATGAGTTTCTTAGTACATAGGTATAGACGTATTTATTACTTAGTAAATCGTCAGCTTATTACTTTATTGTTCACTTTATTATTTAATACTTTATCTCAACTTCTTCAAATAACTTTTTCGTCATTTGTTTTTAGATGATAAATTTAGTAACATTTTCACGAAAACGCTTATGAATTTTTATCTCAGACAGTATGAATGTATGGATAAAATTACCAAGAATAAAAAGTGCTTAAAAGTACTTAATAAATGCATCTGAATTTTCTCAAAATTTTTCGAGGAACTTTTTTGATTTTGCAGTAGCAAAATTTTTGCAAAAATCAAAAAATCGTTCAAATTTCTCAGAAAAAAATTATTCATATTATCTAATACTTTATCTCAACTTCTTCAAATAACTTTTGCGTCATTTGTTTTTAGAAAATTGCAGCTTTTTTAAGAATTGGCTTGATGTTAGTGACTTTTTGCTTTTAAACTAAATACTAATACAAAAGGAAACAATAATAATCTTGACACATATCTAATTCATAAAAATCACAAATATTTTTAAAATTACCATGGTTTGATCTTGATTAATAGAAACTAGAAGCTAATTATTTTCAGGCGTTTTTTGAAACATTTTTTTAATGTTGTTTATTAGTATATTTTGTTGATCTTTAAAAGGATTATTAACTGATATGTTGAAATGCACTTATATAAAATGTAAATTGCACATTTATTTTTTTGCAGACTTACAGAATTTTTCTTATACTCAAAAAATATTTTTGAAAAATAAGATTTCTGTCCGAAGAATACTCGAAATAGTTATTATATTTTATTAAATTCCAATAAATATACATATCTGAATTAATTTTAAAGTAAACTAAATATTTATTGATTGAAGCTGAAAATGAAGCCAATTTTCTGGTTTTTAAATTTTTGTTCTCAGTCACCCCCTAACGTTTTTCTGAAATCAATGTCTCTTAAATTGAAATATACATTTTTTTTTCAAACTTTTGTAATTTGCAAATAAAAAATGCATTTACAAATCTTATTTATAAATAAAAATAAATACCAAGCAATAATGGTTCAGGTTCTGTTACGACACAAAGTAAAAAAGAATAAAACATGTTTAAACATTAGGAGTTATTTTTCATCAGAGTTATTACAGTAATAGTCCTGAACGACTTTAGCGTAGGAGGCATTTTCCCTTCTTTATTATCTATCAAACTATAAGTAGTATAAACCGGCGTCATCATAGAACCATAACGTAAACCTGCATGAGATCCTAATAAAATTTCCATTACAAAAGGACGATTATGGAACCGAGATTGGTTTTACTAGACAAAAGATAAAATCTGTCGCTCGCGTCTAATATAGAAATTTTATGGAAAACAATATCGACTTCTATTATCTCCTTCATTTTATTTCGTAACAAGAAATCCATACAAAAATTGTATGTACGTATCTTGTAACTATTTGATACGATTGTGAAATTTAAGAAAACATAATGTGATTGTGAAATAATGTGATTCTAAAAAAATAATACTTCACCAGAAAAACAGATTCCACCAAAATTCGATATTGTCTTGTGTACTGAAATAAATCTCAAAAAAAGGTCAGAGTGTTTTGTCACGTTTCTTAATTTGAGACTTACTCAAACGATTTTTTGGGATTGTTTTCCAGAAGGATTTCTTTTTCAAATTATACTAATTTTGTTAAACTTTGCAATTAGATTTTCTTAAAAACCGAAGAAAATAGAAAATACATAATTTACGAAAATAATGGATATCTTTATTTAGAGAAAGAATACACTAGTTAATAACGAATATGCACCACCCCTTGCTCTAAGCACCTCAACACATCTTCTGGGCATACTTTGAATACGATTTCTTACAGTATCTTGAGGCAATTGCTCCCACTCTTCTAAGAGTACATTTTCTAAGATATCCAGGTTTTGTATTGGATAATGTTGCCTCAATCTCACACCGAGTCTGTCCCAAAGATGCTCAGTTGGGTTCAAGTCAGGACTATTGGCTGGCCACTGCATAACCTGAATATGATGGTCATTCAGGGAGTTTCTGACTATTCCAGCTTTGTGTGGTCTTGCATTATCGTGCTGAAAAATGAAATCTCCACCCATATTCAAAGCAAATGGAAAGACATGGGATTTCAAAACCTCGTCTCTATAACGTGCCGCTGTTAAGGAGTCATTCCTTATAACCACAAGTTCCGTACGTCCATTTAAAGTGATACCTGCCCAAATCATTATTGACCCTCCACCAAAAGGAGTAACTTCTTGAACTGTCTCCATTCACGAGCTCGTCCGTCGTTATTGGAAAGACAGAACCTGGACTCATCTAAGAACATTACATTGCTCCATTGTTCCATAGTCCAATTTATATGTTGTTGTGCGAACATCCATCTCGTTCTTCTATGAATTGGAGTTAATCTGGGACACCTAGCTGGTCTTCTAGAGTGTAATCCAACTTTACTAAGTCTATTGCGGACAGTTTGATCAGATATTCTTGATCCTGTGGCTGTAGCTAATTGGTTTTGACCCGATCTTGCACTAATTGTGCGATCCCGTATTGTCCAAATCCGCATTAAACGGTCTTCGCGGACCGTAGTAATTCTCGGATGATGAGGATATGGTTGTCTTACCGCAATACCATGCACTAAGTGTCTATTACATGCCCTAGTAAGCGGAATGGCTTACATTAAATATTCTAGCCACTTCTCTTCTAGAGTTTCCAGCTTCAATGAATCCAATTGCTCTTGGTATTTGTAAGGCGTCTAAATATACCCTAGCAGTTCTCCTTCTTCCCAAAACCTCAACATTCATTTTTACACCCACTTAACAAACAAAATCGAACTAAACCGAATTCATGTGAAATGCGCTAAAGAATTTTTTTTGCCAATAAAGATAAAAACGAAGACTGTTGGAGGGGATACTTGACCAGTGTTTGTATTAAACTATCTACAGTATGTCCTAAGAATTTCAGATGATTCGAATGAAAATAACAGAAGTTGTAACGAAATAATTAAGTGTTTCCTTTTTCATTTTGAGTAGTTATATTGTTTTGAATTTTAATAGTAATGGCCAAGGTCCGGGAAAGTATGCCGTCACACTGAGCCGGCACTGTACTATGATAATTAAAGTATAAATCGTATTTTTTAATCGCATATTTCTTGCCCCTGTATACCCACGCCACTGTCCATGCGTGGAATGTTATACGAACGAAGTCTTTGCGGAAACCCGAGACTTCGTAATACACTTTCTCGGTATGATGGTAAACTATTCTGATAGCAATATGCCGGCGATGTAAACGGGTCGAAGTCGCCATAGTGGAAACAATTTTTTTGTCGCGAGTTAGCCATTCGTGAATTCGTGTATTGTATTCGTGTATATATAATTCGTGTATCATCTGATTTTGTGTGGATTTCTGCAACCATTTGTGAATTGTCTAAAAAGATGATTGAAAATTACAAGGATTGTACAATAGACGGATCACATATTTTGAGTATTCATTGCAATCGTTGACATACAGTGGGTCAAAAAAGTATTTGAATACACTCTATGCATAAGGTATGGAGTGTCGTTGGTATAAAGCTATTAGTAATTGAGAACTGCGGCTAGCATCACAAATTAGTATAGACCCTGTATATGAACTTAACGTGGATTTCACGAAAAAAAAATCCATAGACTGCCAGCGTGTATACATAAGTGTAAGCCGGGTTCCATATTAGACATCAAAAAAATATTTGTACACCTCAGATTCTTGGGACTTCCCGCAACCGGGATCGTCGCCAGAATATTCTAACCCTGTCATTTTATCACAGTACTCACAGTAGCATAGACAGAGCAAGCGGTGTGCATATTCGTTAGGAAAAAATCAGAAATGGCATCAAAGGCGAGGGAACTTACTGTAGAAGGGAGACAGATTATAATAAAATTACACAAAAGATGGGGAAAACATTATGCGAAATTGGGAAAACAGTTGGAATACCCCATACAACCATAAAATATACCATTGATAGATTTTTAAGCCACGGGAAATGTACAAACGGTTTCACGTTCGTGCCGACCTGCAAAATTAACAAAGAAGGATGAGCGCTTTATACTTAGAACAGTTCGACAAAATCCCTTTACAAGTGCGGTAAAATCTGAATTACAAAATAGAATAGGGCAGACGGTCCACCCAGAAACCGTAAGAATTCGACTCCGAAAATATGGTTATCGAGGCTGTGTGGCTAGAAGAAAACCATTGTTCTCTAAAACAAACATGAGAAAGCGATTGGAATTTGCCAAAACATTTATAAACAAGGACCGCACATTTTGGAATATTGTCATTTAGATTCATCATAGTGTCATTTAGATTCATCTGACCAAATGACACTATTCCAAAATGTACGGTCCTTGTTTATGAATGTTTTGGCAAATTCCAATCGCTTTCTCTTGTTTGTTTTAGAGAGCAATGGTTTTCTTCTAGCCACACACCCTCGATATCCGTATTTTTTGAAGTCGAATTCTTACGGTTTCTGGGTGGACCGTCTGCCCTATTCTATTTTATAATTCAGATGTTAATTTTACCGCACTTGTAAAAAGGATTTTGTCGAACTGTTCTAAGTATAAAGCGCTCATCTTTCTTTGTTAATTTTGTAGGTCGGCCCGAACGTAAGACCGTTTGTATATTTTCGTGGCTTAAAAATCTCTCGATGGTATATTTTACGGTTGTATGGGGTACTACAACTGTTTTCCCAATTTCGCGTAATGATTTCCCGTCTTTTGTGTAATTTTATTATGCACACCGCTTGCTCTACCTATGTGTTATGAGGTGTACAAATACTTTTTTTGATGTCTAATATGGAACCCGGCTTACACTTATGTATACACGCTGGCAGTCTATGGGTTTATTGGCGTGAAATCCACGTTAAGTTCATATCCAGGGTCTATACTAATTTGTGATGCTAACCGCAGTTCTCAATTACTAATAGCTTTATACCAACGACACTCCATACCGTATGCATATAGTGTGATCAAATACTTTTTTGACCCACTGTATATTTCGTGATCGCCAAGAGTGTCAAAGACATTTAGATTCGAATATCCATCAATAAAATATACCTGGTACGGTCAGGAAAGAGGAGAATTTTGTGCATAATGTTTTGCGCATGTAGCCTTGCGTGGAACGTCGTCGACAATGTACTTCAGACGTTTTTTTTGCCAAATATGTATCCGATTTTCCATTGCCTAGTAACCATACATTGCGTAAAATATTTTTACCTAAGACATATCAATGTGTCATGGGAAATATCAAAGAGGACATACGCAAAAAATGTATGTGGCTGACAGTGGACGAAACAACATATTTTGCGGTAATAAGGTCATTAATTTCCCAGATATTGATAGCTAATAAACGGGTTTTGCAAAAAAGTATAGAGATAGTAGTAACACGTGTATTGTCCTCTATAGATGTAAAAAATAATAATGTACTGATGTTAGTGACAAACAAAAAACTGTTAGTAATACAAACAACGGTGCGATCTGTTAGTAATACAAACAACTGTGTTCAGTAGATGTGGAACGATCATTTTCTCTCGACAACCATATATACATGCCAAAACGCTCAAGTTTAACGCGAATAAATGCAGAAAGACTACTGGTGGTGGCAACGTACTCTCAAGCAAAGAGGACAGTTGGTGTTTCTATATGACACAAGCGATAGGTATGTACATATGGTACAATTTATTAACAGATTTTTACTGCTGTCTTTTTGATCTCTCATATGTCATTTTCCGTCAATAACGACGGATTACGAGTCCGGCCCTGCGTTACAGCATGCGTTCGGAACCCTAGTAATGGCCTATTACAAAACAGTATCTAATAACTAACACTATACCGACGTATTTCACATAGTGACATGGACCAAGCTGGAAAAAATTTTGAATTTAATTACTTTCTCTTTCGTTTATATTATAGGCAAGTTGGATTTGTTTTCAAATGAGATAATCTTGACTCTTGCCATATTATCCAAAATTCTATTGAAATGTCTTTGGAATATCATAAGAAATGATAATTCTGATATTGAATTGAAGAATTGAGCCAGTTGAAGAATTTGTAGGAAATTTGCTATTAAGCAAATTGTAAAATATCCTTTTTTTTCTTCTTTTCTTCTAGATAATTTGTGAAATTTTGTTTTTTGTTTGAGTGTGATAGGTAGTCTTTTCGTAAATTTTTTCGACCTTCAAAAACTTCTTGATACTAAAAAAATCAACAAATTTCATCCAAATTGTACTGATAAGTTTTTCCATAGTAATTTTGTAATACAGCCCTTTGTGAAAGCGTTTTTTCAAAATTTGAATCTTTTTCAAAATTACGTTGGTGAAAGTCATTTTCATATGGTACTTGACAGTTTATAACATTTAAAGCTTTTGTCTTTTTTTTGTTTTTTTTTACGATATTTGATGTTTTACATAAAAAATACTATTTAAATCTTTTGTATAAATACACCTCTCCCTCTTTTTCCTATATATGTGATGAGCGTTTTAATACAATCCTTGCTGTATATATCTGTATAGATCCCTTGTAAAGTTTCCACATCCACAAGTGTTGTATTAGGATAAAGCAATGAGTGAAAACCTCTGGCGAAAACTGTATATATCAACTCTGTAGAGTAGAACGTAATACGGGTCATTCCATATGAAATCGTCTAATTGAAGAAGCCGACCCATTTTAGATTTTGCTGTAACTTTGAGGGACTCTTCTTTAGAGTCCCAAAGAACAAAATTTATGCGAATTTAATTTTTACAAACGCTCGTTTCCGCCTATTCGAATTAAAACTTTTAAAAATCGTCATTTTTATGCTTTATCAAATTTAGCTCTAAAATTTTTCATTTTTAAGATATCTACGCGCTTGAGGCGGCATTTTGAAGGGCAAAGATGTCAGTTTTAGTGTAAGCATCAAAAATTCGATCAGTCAATACCTCCGAATAATAGCATCGAGTTAAAATGACGTGTTTTTTACTTATTTTTTGTGAATTTTAATCGACTCTGGCGTCTTGACTGTTTGGAGTAAGCAGCTTATGTTACTCAGGAATTAAGTGTACATATCATAGATGAAATACAGCCACGAGTCGACCAGAGCAGCTCACTTCTTTAAAGAAAAACTTTGCTTGAAGTTTCGAAATTTTTAAAAATCGCATTATTCATATTATGACAAGAACGTGTTGACTGCGAGATAAAAATATGAAACTTACAGAGTTTATAGTTCTACCTTTAACTTCAAGCGACTGCACGCTCGTTTTGTTATTTTCGTGTTTAGTGAATCTGGAAGTGGTTCTTTTATAACGAAAATTGACCTAATTTTTCTATTTTATAATCTTATAATTTCAGTTGTACTTGATTACTTTTTGTAAGTAGAGATTATATCTTACCTAATAGAGCTTTCATAGACGAAGAGTTGAGATTTTTTCAAAATCCGCTACGACGAAATGCGTTTTTCTCTCACTTAATTAACACAGCAGCGCGACGCTAACCACGTGACATAATTTATAATTCTCATGATTTCATCATGAGAACCTCAACACCGGAAAAAAACCTCGTTTTGAGGTTAGAATGACAAATAATTTTTTACTCGGATAGAACGCATTTTTATGAAAAAGTTTGAGAGGACATTTTCCATCAGAATTCTACGTAAAATATCACTGTAATTTTTCCGTTTTCAAATTTTGTATTTTCAAGAATGACGTCCGCCATACTGAATCCGCCATCTTGGATTTCAGACCTTTTTCACCAGGAATAACTAAAAATATTACTCCTATTTACTTTTTATAATGAAAAACGCGCCATTTCTTGAGAAATCCGGCCGCCATTTTGAATACGCCATCATTGAAAATTGAAAATTTCGTCAAATATATTCTGTAGTATTATTTGATTGAGGAAAATTACTGTGGATCAAGAAAAACTCACAATAACATTATTTTCTTTTTTATTATATTATATTACTTTATTTTATGCAATATCCGCCATTTTGAAAAGATTAGAGTCAGTTGAGGTCGGTAAAAAAAATTCTATCATGAACTCTAACTATTGCCTCCACCTCCCTCCTCAATCCGGAGTAGGTTAGAGTACTTTTTGGACTAAAAAAAATTATATAAAAAAAAATAATCCCCAAATTTTCAGTACTTTTCTCAATACAGTCTGCCATATTTTTTTTTCTAGAGAATTTAATTACAATTCTGACCCCGGAAATCGAAAGATCACATCCGAAAACATTAGGATAAGTGGTTTTTATTGAGTGAATTCATTAATTTCCCTTCGAGATTGACGCTCCAAAAAGGACGAAGAATTGTGTCCGTTTGGGCGTTAATGGAATATAAGTGAGAGAACAGCGCATTTCGTCGTAGAGGATTTTGAAAAAAATCTCAACTTTTTGTCAATGAAAGCTCTATTAGGTAAGATATAATCTCTATTTACAAAAAAGTAATCAAGTACAACTGAAATTATAAGATTATAAAATAGAAAAATTAGGTCAATTTTCGCTATAAAAAAAAAACACTTGCTAAAATTCACTAAACATGAAAATAACAAAACGAGCGTGCAGTCCCTTGAAGTTAAAGGTAACTATAGATTCTGTAAGTTTTTTTTATAAGGAGTGAGCTAGTCAGGTCGACTCGTGGCTGTATTTCGTCTATGATATGTACACTTAATTCCTGAGTAACATAAGCTGCTTAATCTAAACAGCAAGGGCGTAGCCAGTATTTTTCTTGGGGGGGGGGCGTCCAATGCAGACTAAACAAAAAAGCAAAAAAAGGTCATTTAAGGCAACGGCAAGCCCAATCCCCCGACTATTTTGGTTTCTACTTGACCATTTGGGGGGGGGGGCGATCACCCCCATCGACCCCTCTGGGTACGCCCTTGCTAAACAGCCAAGACGCTAGGGTCGATTAAAATTCACAAAAAATAAGTAAAAAACATGTAATTTTAACACGCTGCCATTATTCGGAGGTAATGACTGATCGAATTTTTTGATACTTTCACTAAAACTGCCATTCAAAATGCCGTCTCAAGCGGGTAGAAAACTTAAAAAGGAAAAATTTTAGAGATAAATCTTGATAAGGCATAAATCTGACGATTTTTAAAAGTTTTAATTCGAATAGGCGGAAACTAGAGTTTGTAAAAATTAAATTTGCGTAAATTTTGTTCTTTGGGACCCTAAAGAAGAGTTCCTCAAAGTTACAGCAAAATCTAAAATGGGTCGGCCACGATTTTTCTTATTTTCAGACGATTTTATATGGAATTATCTATACGTGAGCGTTATTACAACGTTCTGAACAATTCCACTGGCAGTAAAGCAATTTTTCAGTGTGTTTCCTAATTGTAAAATAAAATCGATAACCAATTTGTAACGGAATGTACGTGTATAGAAAAAATGTGATATATTTCTGTTTGTAAAAAAATAGTTTAACAAATTAGTATCCGATTGTATGGAAGTGTAGAAATAAATCCGATTTTTTTAAACGGGTTATATTCCCAACTGCCTCCTTTTCGATATGCCCATTTAGTGGCTGTATACCACATTTCATTTCATATTGTCGGCAATTTGTAAAAACGTTTTTAATTTATGTCGATTGAAATTGTTATAACAGAAATATTTGTTTGTTTGCCATAAGAACACAAACGAAAAAAGTAAATCCATAGAAAACCATTAATCGTAAATCCACCTTCACGAACCAATAAAAAAAAAATGTCAACAAATCTGACCATGAGCGAGAAAGACGGAATCATTTTTAATGAAAAGTAGGCATGTTTCACATGAAATCATTTTTATTTCTATGAATAAATGACAGAAAAAAGTATGTAGTTTTCCTATAACGATCACAAACATTCCAGTGTAAATTGTAAACTATACATCGTGCAAATTAACTCACTGTTTGTAGGATATATTATAGTTTTATTGTTTTACTATTCAACTATATTTGTTATAAATTGTATATATTACTATATAGGTAAGTAAACGGTATTTATAAATTTCAGAGTCTATTTTTTAACCCTTAATAACCTGAATTTTTTTCAAAAATGTTTTTGTTTTGAATATATCACAACTTTAAGGTTCTCTAAAACTAACACCACTAAAATACTGTTACATATACCTATGTAACGCTAGGAAGACATGTGAGCAAAAACAAAACAAATTGTATACAAAGTGTGTTAAAAATGTATTCTTCAACTTGTCCATCAAAGTATGATTTTTCCATGCCGTATCTATTTCATCCGGTTTATTATTATCTACCAAATGTAAAAACTGCATTATTTGTTCAAATCTATTTTTACGCATCGAGTTTTTTACCAATTCTCATTTAGAATCCCAGTAATATCTTCTTGCTGGTTTAACATCATATCCACTTAAAATAAGTATTGCTACAGCACATTTTATTTCCTCATAGGTAATATTCGGGCATTTTTATAAAAGAGCATATTTTCTAGTTTCATCAACTAGAAGTTTTATAATGTCATCATCCCAATCCTCTCTGAAGATCACCACTTGCCCAAACAAAATTGGTTTGCTTTTCCTTGACAAGAGGTTCTTGCGTATCTATATCGTAATCTTTGCCTTGATTTATTGTATCACTATTTATCCGGACATTATTCCGTTGTTGAATCTCCACTGCAGCTCGAAGTTGACGTCCAGATAATCTATTTATATCCCCATCGTCATCTTCAGCGCCAGAGTCCTCGTCTGACAGCACACTAATTTCAGGAGGCTCGGTATATATCGCAGTTATATCAACAACATCTTCGGCATAAGCTAACTCTAATGCTTCTTGCAGAGAAAGTTCTCTCCTAAGGCAAAATAAACGTATAAACTGTAACCTTTATTTTATAAAATAGTGCTAATACATTATCCTATCGTTACATATATGTGACACTAGTATTTTGCAAGTAACAACATAAAGACTAGAAAAGTTATCTTAGAGAATAATATAAAGTCCAATAGTTGCACTATTGAAGACGTCACTACATATGATTTAATCATTATTTACGAAACAGTATAAAAGAGATAATACTTACTCCAACTGAATATCCATTTTGAATTGAAAACGAATTGAAAACAGCACTTGAGAAATCAGCTTACTACAAAGACAAAACAAACTAGATATCTAAAACACTGGCACATCTGGTATAGGCATGTCTTTAGGTATGAAAATTGTAGCCATCTCTTAGTTAGTAGCAAAAGTTTTCAAAGAGGGAAGTAAGACTATATAGAGAATTTGCGTTACATATATGTAACGCTAGGTTGTTAAGGGTTAAGTACCTTTCTCGTTGGGTTTATAACTCACTGTTCCCTGCCGTAGCATCCAAGGTCTCACAACATGGTCCCCATTGATTTTTATTCATGATTTCTTGTTTAGTTTATTTTTACCCTCTCCTGAAAGCAATAAAACAAATAAATAGTAAAATGATCGAAGTAATTCTACTCGACTCACTCGAGCGTGCATAATATTTTTTTAAATAAAATTCACTGCGTACTGAACGCTTCACTACTCCTCTTTTACGACTGGTTACAGCGATGGAAGTTTATTTCGGCCATAGAGCGGACATTACAAGCGTTTGTGTGAATTTTAGCTTCCGAATGCACTTTGAAGTCAAGTGTTGTTTAGCAATGGGACCGTTGTTGCTTATTGCCATCGTAAAAAATGAATTTTCCGGATGGCTCTGGATTTTTTAATTAGAATATACGTACAGACCTTTCTACATGTTCGTTTTATCTCTTTTAAACTGTGTTTTACTAGTCACATATTCCTTTTTTGTTTTCTGTAGCTTGTGTGTATGTGGAGATACGAAAGAACGACTAATAAAAGTTTTTACTACCCATATTTTATTTTATTTGGTCCATCGTTGAGAATAGTTTGCATCCAAAAGAAAACACTAACGATTTTTTAATGACTGGGTTCTTTCGGACAATTTTAGAGAACCTGTAGTTCCTAATCTGTAGAAAAATTTAAAGGAATATACCTAGTCATACAGTTGAAAAGAGAGTTTTCCTTTTTTTTTTTTTTTTTAGCGAAACTATAAGTTTCGAGACTATATTTTTTTTTCAAATGATTGTAAATACTTATAATACGAATATAAAAAAAAATGGCGTTACACTCTTTTCTTCAAGGCTCTATTTTTTGAGAAACTCCACGGTATCTAGTTATATATGTATCAACAAGAACTACTAAGAGCATTTTCACGAAATTGGGTTTATATTTTTTTTTTCATACATACGAGGTGTGGCTATTAAATAACCGAACTGTTGTCATAACACTTTTTATGCGTTACCAATTACAGTAGCAACTTTGTCGCCTTCAATGTACTCCCCTTGGCGATCTCTACACCGCTCCATACGACTTTTCCATTGTTGAAAGCAGTGCTGGAAGTCCGCTTCTGTCAGCTGGTTCAGAACTTCCGTTGCTTTTACTTTAACCGTTTCCACAGTTTAGAAACTTGTCCCCTTCAGTGTCACCGTGTCTAAATCTGGCGAACACATTCTTTGTCGATTCCTGTTATTCCAGCAATCTCTCGGATGCTTAGACGATGATCTTCGCGGATTAATTTACCAATTTTTTCAATGTTTTCGTCCGTTTTTGACATTGAGGGCCGTCCGGGGCGCGGATCGTCTTTGGTCGTTTCACGTTCTTCTTTAAACCGTTTAAACTATTCAAAAACTTGTGTGCGGGATAAATATTCATTCCCGTACACTTCTTTTAACATTGTGTAAGCTACTGTAAAAGTTTTCCCCAGTTTATCAAAAAACTTGAGATTAACCCGTTGCTCCATCCGAACACTGACATCCATACAGTGAAACTGAGCGACCTACTGACATATCTAGCGAGCTCAGTGTGGAGAAAGTATCACCAGACAGAGTTCTGTTTAAACTTGTCGCGACACGCTCGCAGCGCACTGATAGCAGCATCAGTTCGGTTTTTTAATCAGCAGCATCAGTTCGGTGATTAAATGATCTAGAAAAAAAATGGCTGACTTTATGGAGAAAAGTATTGAAAATTTGGGGATTTTTTTTTATATATTTATTTGTCCAAAAAAGTACTCTAACCTACTTCGGATTATGGAGGGATGTTGAGGCAATAGATGGAGTTGATAGGATTTTTTTGCCGACCTCAACTAACGCTAATCTTTTCAAAATGGCGGACATTGCATAAAATCTCATGAAATATGAATTTTTCTCTAGTATTAACGAGAAAATAATGTTATTGTGAGTTTTTCTTGATCCACAGTCATTTTCCTCAACCAAAACAATACTACAGAATATATTTGACTAAATTTTCAATTTTCAATGATGGCGGATTCAAAATGGCGGCCGGATTTCTCAAGAAATGGCGCGTTTTTATATTTTGAAAAGATTAGAATCAGTTGAGGTCGGCAAAAAAAATGTATCATCAACTCCAACTATTGCCTCCGCCTCCCTCCACAATCCGGAGTAGGTTAGAGTACTTTTTGGACTAAAAAATATATATATAAACAAAATCCCAAGTTTTCAGTACTTTTCTCAATAGTCAGTTTTTTTTTTCTAGAGCATTTAATCACAATTCTGACCCCGGAAATCGAAAGATGACATCCGAAAACATTAGGATAAGTGGTTTTTATTGCGTGAATTCGGTAATTTCCCTTCGAGATTGACGCTCCAAAAAGGACGAAAAATTGTGTCCGTTTGGGCGTTCGTGGGTTAATATTTTCATTACATTAATTCTGATTCGTATTACGGATGACATATTGGATTGTTATGTAGTTAAATAGTGCTCAAAATTTGCTTTTCACCGATGTATCTATCACAATGCTAGAACAAAAAGTATGTTGCCGCCTGTGAAATTATATTTTCAAAGTAGGCAATAATTTCAAAATTACAAATGCAAAATATTCAACTACTAAATTATGCCAAAAGTGTTTAGATAAGGAGTGACGTCACATTTTCTTCGAGACGTTTTTTTAATTTTAGTAGTCAGTCTTTAGTATCTTTATTGTTTGTAATTTGCAAGTTTGTTGTTGCTTGTTGCTATGACATATTTTTTTAACATTGTGATGAACCGTTGAAAAGCAAATTTTAAGCAAATTTAACCACATAAAAATCCAATATGGCACCAATAAGAAAAATCAAAAGTAATGGCATTAACTCAGAAACATATGACAACGAACATATTTTGAAAAAGACAGGGAGAGCACCTTAAAAAATTGGCCCAACAATGTAGGTACTCTCTAAAATATCACAAGTCCAGCAAAGGATCCCTCTCTATATGGTAAGAGTTTACTTTAAAACAGGGGAGCATCACCATTTTCTAAATCAACGCAACTAGTTTTAACTTGTCTAAACTATAAGTCTAAATCATCTCGAAAATCATCTGAAGTATTCATACTTCGAACATACTCAACGTTTTAGAGTTTTACAGTCTGTTTTTAGCTGTTCAGCTTGGTGGAAAATATCATGTAAATTCAGTGCTTTTCTGTAGAAGTGACAATCCAGCCTTCGTCCCGAAACGAGCTATTTGAAACCCAATGCCGTCTTTGTCGACTCGAGCAAGTGGTCATAATATGTTCCTACGGAAGGATACGAGACTCTGGAAAACGGAAGAGGAGACTTCAGGATTCTTAACTGTGCATTGGAATTGGATCGTTTTTCTTCTTCTTCTGACATTTATAACTACTCGCAGATAAAATGTAAAATACACCGATAACACAGGTCTACAAAAAAAATCTTCTGTCTTTGCGATCAGACCCATCATTTCCTATGTATTTTGATGCGCTGAAACCAAATTTGGCAAAAAAAATTCTACCGCATCAATTTTTCTCTCCACCCCCATATAACCCCCATAAACTCTTAGAGGAAATTAAAAAAAAATTACATTGGTTTTTTGGGTCACTGATCACGAATCTCAAAAATAAATCGAAGTCAAGAATAAATTTCGACTTAATGACAGCTGTCAACAAGCTGTCAAATTTCACTAAAAAGTAAAAAGCTGATATTAAATGCATATTATTAAATTATTTAATATTAAATATTTTTTTAAAATGACTTCAGATGGCGCCATGATGAAACATAATACGGTTTTTTCAAATTTTGTGACTGCAGGTAACCCCACCGCTTCCACACTTTCGAATCTTGTCCCCTTCAGTGTCATCGTGTCTAACAAGCCTGGATCAGTGTCAGTGTTGTTTTGAATATCAGTGCAAATGTTCAGTCTTGATTCCTTTTGCTCGGGAGTGAGGAGTTTTGGCGCCATTTTTGCGCAAACTTTGCGCAACACATTCTTTGTCAATTCCTGTTATTTCAGCAAGCCCTCGGATGCTTAGACGACAATTTTCGAGGATTAATTTACCAATGTTTTCAATGTTTTTGACGTTGAGGGTCGTTCGGGGTGCGGATCGTCTTCGGTCGTTTCACGTCCCACTTTAAACCGTTTAAACCATTCAAAAACATGTATGCGGGATAAACATTCATTCCCGTACACTTATTTTAACATTGCATAAGCTTCTGTAAAACTTTTCCCCAGTTTAACAAGAAACTTGAGATTAACCCGTTGCTTTATCTGAACACTTAACATTTTTTCGATGCGTCACTGGTGCGCAGACTAATTCAAACGACTGCTACAGTCAAACTGAGCGACCCAGATACCAGACACAGTTCTGTTTAAATTTGACGCGACACGCTCGCAGTGCGCTGGTAGCAGCATCAGTTTGGTTATTTAATAACCACACCTCGTACGTATTTTGCACCTAGGGCTGCCTGATTGGTTATTTCAAGTTGTAAAGTAAATCCAGGATACAGAACGATCTTTCATGTGCGTGAATATTACGTACTATAAGTAAATGTATAATAAGATGTAATTAATTTAAAAATGAAATAAAAAAAAAGTAATAATCCACGTTTTTTATAATCATATAAGTAGAGTAACAAAGATTAATCCGGAATTGACTTTGAAGTGCAGAAATGTGATAGAGAATACTCAGAAGTATTAGTTATATGTAATTCTAAAACAAACTTGTCTTGTGCATTCTAACATTCTAATAAATTATTAGGTGGCATGTAACTAATACATTTTTTTAGCATCGAACTACAAACATATTCAAGTAGGTATGTGATGACCTTGTTGACACTTTCAGAGCTAATATTAAAAACAGATATATTAAAAAATAGGTCCTCCTATAAAAAGTAACCGAGGGCAGTCAAGTCGGGATACCGAACAGACCATTCAATAGTTCAATAGAGTAAGTTCGTGACTGCAGGTAACCCCTTGAAGCAAAAGCGACGGCGGTTCTGAACCAGCTGACAGAAGCGGACTTCCAGCACTGCTTTCGACAATGGAAAAGTCGAATGGAGCGGTGTAGAGATCGCCAAGGGGAGTACATCGAAGACGAGTACATAAAGTTGCTACTGTAATTGGTAACGAATAAGAAGGATTATGACAGCAGTTCGGTTATTTAATAGTGACACCTCGTATACAGAATACCATAATGCGTACCGTATGGAGAGCGCCAAACTCGGGAACCGACCGACCGGCAGCAAACAGTAATTACAGCAATAATATCGTGGAAACTTAAAGATTAATCGTGTCGGCGGTGGAACTTGTTACGAACTTGGGCTTAGCTATTTTACAGTTTGCGGCGAAAACGTTTCCGTCACTCGGCAACAATAACGCCCCGCGCCGCATACAAATGAGCCCTCGCCGTCGCCGGGGCACGGGTGCCCCGTTTACTTTTTCGTATTAGCGCTGCTCCGAGACGAAGATCGCGTAATTGGGGCGCATTGCTTTCGAATTATGTGCGGACACGAATTAATGACCGCCCCCGGGGCCGCGTGGGCCAGCGTCTCTTCGCCCCTTCGACAGAGTGGCGTAGTAAATGGAACGCGTGGTAGAGGCACACGATTCGAACCGCGCCACATATTTCAGCCAATTCTGGTTCCGCCGCGGCGTAGAGAGTATCGCTTGCGGGTATGTACATTAGGGTGGAGTGAAACAATTTTTTCTTCTGAAAAAATTCAGAGTCAAAAACTGGCTATAGTGCATATATGCTCCGTGATATATGCTCTGTGAGGCCATCTTTGTTCCCCGCGAGGAGCCTGAAATTTCGGAAAAATTTAAATAATTCGAAACTCTTTGTATTGAATTATTATTCTAACAATAGGTGATCTGTGCAGTAGTAGTTCCATAAACTATCTTAAAATACTTGATATAATACTATAATTCCAATAAATATTTTTAGATATACGAGGAGATTTGGCATACAGCTTCTATTCCAGTGGTACATCGTGTAACAATTATAAACCAGATCCGAAAAGAACACGAAAGACTTAATAATGTCCTGAAATCATACTCTGAGGGAAGTAAAGAAACCACCAGCTTCAAAAATAAAGTTACGAAACTCAAAGAAAATGCAAGCCATCTGTTCGATATAGCGTCTTGTAAGTGCAAGATCTTTGCAGACTGTCGGTGCGAGAAATCACATAAAGTTCCCCAAATTGAGAGATCGTTTTTAATAGATCAGCGATCGACAAGACGTATGGCAATGGGCAGTGGCGGTTGGTGATATTTCAGTTAGCCATATCTTGAAAACGACGCATGGGACCCACTTCACTTTTTAGGTGATGACTACACACCTCTTACAGAAAGGATTTATAATGAAAAACCGTCAGCAAAGTTTGCGAAAACATTTTAAAAAAAATGCAGAACACCCTTTGATCTCAGTAACGCTATGTGGAATATTTGCAGTATATATATTTTTTTCATAATCTAGAAACAAATATAAGAAGAGGTTTTTCGATTTGTT
Source organism: Aromia moschata (assembly GCA_029963805.1). Classification (NCBI taxonomy): domain Eukaryota; kingdom Metazoa; phylum Arthropoda; class Insecta; order Coleoptera; family Cerambycidae; genus Aromia; species Aromia moschata. Next base: position 62,918 of record JAPWTK010000582.1, read on the forward strand.
ACAAAACATTTTTTTTTCTTCAAAAAGTTATGGCCATTTTTATTTTAATTTTATAGGAACATTTTGTTTCCCAAAATTGGAAACAAAAACTCAAGCCCACTTTCCACTCAAGCTGTGGAAAGGTGCATAAAAGTTGTGACAGAAACATCATTAGAAGTCTGTGGTGCCACTGCCAGAGATGAATTCATAAGGACAAGACTTTGGGACAGGAAGTTGATGCCGAACTTTGAAACAAAGCGTGCCTATAAACCAGAATGAAAAGCTAACTGTTATGTAACAAATACAAATAATGTATTCACAATACCAGATGAATTTTGATACAACATCAAAAATCAAAATCAAAGTAATAATCCTATTGTAACTTTTGTTGCCTGAAGATGGTCATTTAGTGACCGAAACCGGTAGCAAGTCAGAAATAAAGGATTTGTGAGAAAAAGGCCCCTCTTGTCATCTCTTTCCAAATTGAAAAAATGAACTCACATTTTGCCATGCTACAAAGAATTCACAAAGAAATACAATAAATGATTTTCCCACTACTACTATTACTATTATTATTCAGACATGGGTGAAAGTTTGGGAGGGAAGGGTGAAGGAATACGCAGGCACTTAGCACTTAGCTATTGTAGTTCATCAAAGATGCTGGGCATTCAAGGCCAAAGTCGGAAATGAAAATGGACACTAAAAATTTTGTGAAAAAATTCGTAAACGTTCTACTGCTCTACAGACAGCTTTTGACATATAGTGCTAACTTGCGAAAATGTTTTTAAAAATTTTGGTTGTTTGAAAATTTCAAAATCACGGCGGGAAAAGAAGACGAAGGCCAAAAATATTCAAAAAAATTCTCGGGTGATCTACGACTACCTATACAACTTTCGGCACCTAGTGCTGATTGATTAAGATACTTTTAAAAATTCTGCTTTTTTGATTTTTTCACTCCACCTTAATATACATATTTTCATCGTAATAGTCCGGTAGGCATTTTTTTAAAATACGCGTCTTGAAGCGTACTTTCATGATGTTATAGTCACAATTCCCAGGATTTCGAAGCGGTGACGCTAAAACAATATATACGTCGCGTCAAAAAAGGTAGTCGCATATAAAACGTTATAAAACTGGTCCAAATTAACATTTTTTTAAAACTTCAAAAAGTCTCGCAAACTTGAAGAGATTTATGATTTTTCGAACCCAACCCGGTCAATATCGTACAAGAAACAATGAACCTTTTTGTCGACGGCAATAGGGTCAATTAGCATTAAACATATAAGGTGTTTTTTATAAACAAATGGAATTTCTCGTTAACGAATTAATATTTTTTATGAACATTTTTTGGTGTCTTGAGGATCATAAAAGACACTCAAAATCAAAGTTTTGGAAATTTCAGCAGTATTTTTAAAATATTTAAACAAATAATTGACCAAATCGAACTCGATAAGTCGCAAATTTACCGGATTTTCATTACCTACACATTAGAAAAAAATCGATACCTCTAATGGTAATAGTCCCAGAGCAAATCAATGATATGTCGGTTTTTAACGATTTTTGCACATTATAACGTCAATTTGACATCGTTTCTGACCTCCAAATCGGGATCAATTTCTAGACGATGTTACTGAACTCCAAATGAACACACTAAACCATGTTAAAATCTGTCGTTAAGGTAACCAGGTCACGAATGGGGTCAAAAAAACGATTTTTTAAAAACAGTCCTATTTGAAAGCCCGCGCTTTCCCCTTTCAGAAAATGTATGACATGTTATACCAACGCGACTATTTAACCCCAAAAAGCAGGAAAGCAGAGCAGGAAAGCAGTCTTAGAAAAAAATGGGGATAAAATCAGGATGTAATCTGGAAACAGGATTGCGCTTGTTGGATGAGCAACGGGTGAAAGAAGCTGAAAAGGTGGCCCAAGCATCTACTAAAGAAGGCAGGATAGCAGCTAGAAATAGGAAAAGACAGAGAGATGAGGAGGAAGCTTTAGCAGAAGATATGTATGGCCCAGGACAGTTCTAGAGTCCCTCCACCCCATGCCTTACTTCTTTAGCCTTTCCCCGTAAGTTCTTTTTTTGACCTTGAGGTACCATTTGCAAAAAAACTATTCAACCTATTTTGATGAAATTTTGCACAGTTCTTATTCTTTATGTCCTTCATCTTTTATACCTAAATTCATCTTTGTATTCCATTTTTAACTTTATTTTAAATCCCAATGCATTTTTTTAAAGAGTGATTATTGACCCTTTTTCAAGGAAAAAAGGTACAAAAATTGCAATTTAGGCAAAAGGTTGAAAATTTTAGGTATACAATGTTGCCTTACACTTGTTTCAGGTTCACCATCAATTTGGAGCAGATAGCACCAGTGGTTAAGGAGAAAAAGTGTACACTCAAATAAGTTAATTTTATCTTTTTTATATTTCTTTTCTTGACATTTTGTAATTTTAATAACTTTCACACTAATAAAGTCACAGGGTTTGTTTAATACTCATTTTAATCCGTAATTCGCCCTCTAAAGCATGGTTAAAACCGCGAGTTTATATCTTAAATACCAACTGAACAGGAGCAAAATATCTAAACGCGTGAAAAAGCCCATTTTAACCATCATTCGTGACCTGGTTACCTTAATTAGATCTACGTTTTTTCTAATTCCACTGGCCTATAGCAGTCATCTCTTGATAATACGCAAGGCACTTTTATGCTTGCCGTATATTTCTAGTGACTCAAATTTAATATCTTTAGAAATATTGTTATCTTTCGACCACTTATGATTTAAAAGCACACACAAGAGGTATGATAAGAATTGTAAGAAATACGACAAGCAACACCAAATTATCAAGAATTAAAAATAACCCAACTTTATTTACCCATTGTCGACAGTGTTGACATGTTGTTTGACTTATACAGGATAAAACGTTCTACACTTTTAAACGGCAAAGCGTTTATGCACATATGTTATACGTATGTAACACGTATCTGTCACATAGATTTTTTTACGTATATAGATTTTTTTAACTGGTAATATTTGTTACATCTAAGTCAACATGGGCTGACAGTGTATAAATAGACATCGGAAAACGGTTTTCATTTCAGGGACGGCTTTAGCACTAAGTTTTGTTTGTATTTACTTGTTGAAAACAACAAAATTTGTCGAAATATAACAGTGTCGAAAAATGTCAAAAAAAAGACGAAAAACTATCAACAACGGACAATACAGTACACTTAATAAATTACACATTACAAATTTAAAAAAATGCTCTACACCTAACATATGTGTAGGTATATAAATAGTCATTCATACTAATAAAATCAGCTAACCTAAAATATTGAAAACAAATTATTGTAATTATTTTTTTACAATTAGAGATTAAAAACATGTCAGATTACGAACTGATCTTCAAAATACTCACTTAATGTGTAATAAACCTTTTCTAATTAAATAATTAGTACCTAATTTATTTTTTAAAACTTTAATTGTATCACCAGGTATAAAATGGCAATAATAAAAGATAACTGAAATATATTTTCTTTAACAAATAAGAATGAAACAGATTTCATTTAAGAGACAATTAATTTTTTCCATTTAATCGGATTTATTGTTTAGTTACTAGTACCCTCTTCAATCATAATTGTAGATCTCTCTACTTTACCATTCTCTTCATCGGAAACATTAATGTATTACCTTGTTAGCAAACTTTAAACAACGTTATGCCAATGATAACTTTAGACATAGATAACATTAGACTTGCTAAAGTATTGAGGTTTCGCTCGGTTTTCCCCGTTTACATTGACGTTTTGCAAAAAAAAAGCCATTATTTACACCGAATTACCGGCAAATGGAGAAACAGCGAAACATGTAAATTATCCGTTTGCTCGGCTTGCACTACGAGGAAACTTTTATACGCTAAACGGTTATGAAACGCTTAAATCAACAACAGCACTCAGTGGTCGATTTCGTTCGCCCCATTTTATTTATCTCACCGCTGTTTGTTTCCACAAAAGTAAATGTTTCTATTTCGAACGTTACGCTTCTCAATTTAAGTACGGGTATGGATCATTTTAATTTATTTTCCAATAGCTTCACTTTTTTTGTTTTTCTCTTTTTAATTTAGCATTTTCTATAAATTGTGATAGAACTTCAAATGTTACCTACGTCTCAGTACATAATGTTCTGTTAAAAATATTGGGCGATCAAAACCTCAATTCATATCAGCCCACCAATTTAAGTGTTTGCAAATATGGATGGGCTCATCATAGATTACTTGGTAAGCTTATGGACGTTATGGGCTTTTTTTTCACATCGTAACATAGTTAACGAGGTGTGCTTTAAATAACCGAACTGCTGTCATAACACTTTTTATTCGTTACCAATTACAGTAGCAACTTTTTTGCCTGCATTGTACTCCCCTTGGCGATCTCTACACCGCTCCATACGACTTTTCCTTTGTTGAAAGCAATGCTGGAAGTCCGCTTCTGTCAGCTGGCTCAGAACCTTCGTCGCTTTTGCTTTAACTGCTTCCACACTTTTGAATCTTGTCCCCTTCAGTGTCACCGTGTCTAACAAGCCTGGATCAGTGTCAATGTTGTTTAGAATGTCAGTGCAAATGTTCAATATTGATTAATTTTGCTCGGGAGTGAGGAGTTTTGGCACCAGTTTTGCTCAAACTTTCATGCAAAATCTGGCGAACACATTTTTTACCGATTCCTGTTATTTAAGCAATCCCTCGGATGCTTAGACGACGATCTTCGTGGATTAATTTACCAATCCGTTCAATGTTTTCGTCCGTTTTTGACGTTAAGGGTCGTTCGGGGTGTGGATCGTCTTCGGTCGTTTCACGGTCTTTAAACCGTTTAAACCATTCAAAAATGTGTGTTCTGGATAAACATTCATTCCCGTATACTTCTTATAACATTGCATAAGCTTCTGTAAAAGTTTTCCCCACTTTAACAAGAAACTTGAGATTAACCCGTTGCTCCATTTGAACACTTAACACTTTTTCGACGCGTCACTGGTGCGTAGACTAATTCAAACGACTGCTACAGTCAAACTGAGCGACCCACTGGCTTGTCCAGCGACCTCATGGTGGGGAAAGTATCACCAGACAGAATTCTGTTCAAACTTGTCGCGACACGCTCGCAGCACTTGTAGCAGCATCAGTTCAATTATTTAATGGCCACACCTCGTATTATTAAATTAAAATGTTTCAATTAACACAGTGGAGAGTCTAACGTATGTATACCTCGATAAATGAACATCAACTATGGTTAAATGACATATTATGTTGGACACGAAAAGTCAACAGCCTTGAGATGTGCTTTGCTCATCCCCCTCCACTACTGTTCATCGATCGCCCACTGACGTCATTACAGCGTTGTCGCACCGTAATGTTAAAACTGTTCAGACATTAAATGAAAGTTACCCTGGTGAATTGCCATACATTGTTCACAATCTTATAAACAGCTTATCTTCAGAAGCTTATTATTTTAGAATAGACAAGATTTGTAGATTTGATTTTTTTTTTAAATTTGATAAATATCTCATAAGAGCATGAAGTGTAGAACACTTCCACAATTCATGTGTTCATAATGTGGAACATTTCCACAAGTCATGCTCTTATGAGACCCTCTATGTTAATGTGAAAGTACTACAGCAATATAAAGAAACAACCGAGGTTAAATTGTCCAAATAAAGATTTGGACAGTTTAACAGCAAAATCCATTTTCATTTTCATGCTAACCTAGAGGGACTCATAAGGGCACGCATTGTGGAATATTTTGGAACAAAGTGAGTGTAGATATCTCTATTCGTCTAGAAGAAATTATGCAAATTTCTCGAACTCAAATAGTGGTGGAATACGACTGCTGTATTTTTTAAAAAGGTGGGCCATCTATTGGTTTCTTTTTAAACTGAGTGTTATTTCTACATTACCGGCACTTACGCGCTTGACATTTGACATATATGTGGTGTCTAACCTCCGCTGTAAGAAATGGATCGTTTTACGTTTGAAAAACGTTGGAAAATATTGAAAAATGATTTCCAAAGTGAATGCTGTGTTGCAGAAATAGTAAGAAAATTGAGAACAATTTTTAGTCGAATTGAGCCTGGTGTAAGAAAGTACTTAAGGAAAGTTCGTGAAATTGGCATGCTTGTGGATAACAGAAGTCATCCACGTACTCGTCCGGTGCGCATAGCTGAAAGAATTGCTGCTGTTGCCCAAAGTGTGCGGGAAAACCCAAGAACCTCAACTCGTCACAGAGCACAACAATTTAATGTCAGTAACACTTCTCTGAGGAGAATATTGCATAAAGACCTCGGATTATTTGCTTACAAGTTGCAACATACTCAAGAGGTAAAGGAAAAAGTTCATCGACTTCCTTATCGCTTCTCCGTGTGGGCTTTAGATTGAGTTTGAAAGAGAAGCCGATTTCAATCAAAAAATCATTTTTTGGACGAAGCTCATTTTCATCTTGGAGGACATGTTAATAAACAGAACTGGAGGATTTGGGGTCCGAAAATCCACACGTAGTCAAAGAGAAGTCAATGCATCCTGCAAGAGTGACTGTTTAGTGTGGGTTTTGGCACCATTGGTCCTTACTTCTTTCAAAATGAAGATGGTAACAGCGTTACAGTAAATGGAATGCGTTACAGAGACATGTTAACTGATTTTTGTGGCCGCAATTGGACGATTTGGACTTGGATGAGCTTTGGTTCCAGCAGGATGGAGCAACGTGTCACACAAGCCGTGGAACAATCGATATTTTGCACACTAAATTCGGTAATCGTGTTATCAGCCGTTTTGGAGACATTAATTGGCCATCGCGCAGCTGCGATTTAACACCGTTGGACTATTTTTTTAGGGTGACATGTTAAGGACCTTTGTTACTCCAACGATCCACAAACAATTGACGCAGTGAAGGAAAACATAAATCGAGTTATTCGTGCAATAGAGCCAGAAATAATCGAAAGTGTACTGCAAAATTGGGTGAAATGAATGAACTACTGCCAAGCCAGCCGCGGCGGCCATTTAACTGAAATTTTCATAAATAATGTGAAGGCATAAATTTCTTGAATAAAGCAACAATCATTTCAAAATATTCAACGATGTAGTTTTAATAGCAATTTTAAAAAGAAACCATCTGATGGCCCACCATATATTATTCCACTCCGTACCCATGTCCATCTACTATCGAAATATAAGTGTCACATAAATACGGAAATATATATCACATTCGCTGTGAAGGAATCCGCGCGTTGACAGACGTGGTCAAATTGGGTAAAAATACGGTATAAATCAGTGTCGGGATGGTAATGGAAGGAGCGTGCGAAAACAGATGTGATTTATCATATCTATATTGCCGCGGCTGAGTACCTGCCTCAGACGTGTGGACCTAGGAGGCATCCGAGCAGAGGGCGCCTTATTGGTAAACATTATTCAGTTGGGCAATATTTAAATTCCTGTACGGAAGTTTTCGATTAAATTAGGGCGTTCGGGTTTTCCGAATTGTTCAGCAGACAACCCTTGTTTACTGGACGAACCTGGACGCTCTCTGATCCACATCAATATTGACACAAGAACGTTTCATAATTTATTTCGTACTTTGACGAAACCGCGGTTCTTTTATAGGAAACGTCTACCATTTGTCATGTACGAATCCCAAGAGCGTTGGTGGATCATTTTATTTTCCGACAAAGCTCCATGATGCTTTAAATTTTACAGCAAAATATTTACTAAAGGCAACTCACCTTGAGGAAAAACGAGTCATTTGCCATAATGATAATTAAAAACAAATTCAACTGCCTTAAAAACCAATCTACTGGCATCTTTTAATTTTTTGACAATCATCATTTATCCTGGAGTGGGTACTGGAACCTTCGGCGTAGAATCTTCTCCTGAAGATGCCAACTTGGTTGGCGAAACGCGCGTCGAGAAAAGTGTAGTAGTTCAATGGAAAACGTCTAGTTTTGTAAATCATAATTTTTTTGTCATCTTTTAATTCTTTAGGAGTTTCTCCTTGGAATATACAACATTGTTCGTAAAACTTAATTTTGTATTGTCTTTGAAACATCTTTGGAAACAGTTGATTTTTTTCAAATCGTATTTCGGAGCTACGTCCTACTTAGCACTGAAGTTAATTAATCCGTGAAAATCTCCGGAATTGGAGAAAAACGTGAACTCTTCCTGTCTTGTGACCTCAATGCAAGTTCAAACGCGCCATAAAAGTGCACACAATTAATTATAGTATATACAAGGTGTGTAAATTAAGTAATGATGAGACTGATTTTTTTTTATTTTGTTTATTCGAATAGAATTACAATTCAGGATTGTCTCCCTTCAAAATACCTTCCTTGGGAAGCCACACAGCGTTGGACACCGTTCTTCCATTCCTCATAGCAGTGCTGGAACTCATATACTGGAATAACCTTCAGCTGGTGGGTTATAAGGGCGAATAGGGCCAGGCGAATAAGGGGGCTGAACCATAGAAATGTTTTTACTGGCTAAAAACTCATTTACTGAAATGGCTGTACGACAAGGCGCATTGTCGTGATGCAACATTCAGTTATTCTTGATGTTTGGTCTCACATATATGACCCTATTTCGAAGTTTTTTCAAGAACATATCTGTAAAAGTGTTGATTTACTGTTTGCCCTGGAGGCACAAACTCTTTGTTGACAATTCCCTGGCTATCAAAAAAATAAATCAGCATGCAAGATCTTCGACTTGTTCACTCTTGCTTTTTTGGGTCATGTTGTATGTCTTGAAGTATGTCATTCCATGTTTTGGTGCTAGGTTTCCGGGTCGTACTCAAACAACCAAGTCTCATCACAAGTAATGACACTTTCCATAAAATGGGGATCATTTTCAAGTGATTCAAAAATGTCAAGACACATTTCTCTCCTGATGTCGTTTTGTTACTGTGAAAGGTTTTTTGGAACTAGTTTTGCTCAGATTTTTCTAATCAAATTCAAAAACCCCCGATCATTCTTGTCGTCAACCGACGATCTGAACGCACAAGATTCCGTATTCTGTCGACATTCATCAGTTCTTGAAGATGTAGGCCTTCCGCTGCGTAGTTCATTTTTAACCCATTCGCTTCCTTCTGAGAATGCCTTAAACCACCGAAAAACCTGATAGCACACCGTTGTTCAAAATTAATGTCATTTTTAAAGCGCACTCGAAAAAAACGGTTTACCAAAACAGTCACAAAGAACAAACAAATGACTCTAACAAGTCCAAACTTGTATTGAAGGTGCATTCATTCCATGTTAACCTACCGTCCATCCAAGTCCCGTCCTCGCAGTGTTGCTAAATCGGACGCTACGTTGCCAGTCTCATTACTTAATTTGCATACCTCGTAAAATATAGTAATAAAGCCAAATTAGTTCAATGCTTGTTTAATACACAGTATCCAGCTGAGCTAAAATGTTTGCTTGTCCAAAATCGTGAACCCATTAATTTGCACATTTTTCATATTATCCGTCATTGAGCATTACTCCAATTTAATCCAATAATAATCCATTTTTATCCAAAATTATTCACCAACAAATAATAACAGAGGAAACAAAGAAGCTCATTTTTCAAATTACTACCACAAATCCACGTATACTTATAATAATTTTTCATACACAGCTAGACTGCATTTTCTATTAAAATGTGATTTTGACCACGACACTATCTGCATAATATTTAACTCTGTAATAGGTGTCCCAAACCTCTTAGCTTTAGCTTTGTTTGACAAATATCGGCTACAGAACGACTATGCTATTAAACTTTCCACCGAATGCATTTTTATTCACGATGAAAATACACAGACACCCACAAGTGATACCCTCAACGCCGCGGCGGAACGACAACTGGCTGAAACATGTATCTTGCTTTTTAATAGCGCGAACAACGCCAGAATACAGAGAAGAGATATTTGGAGAAGTTAGCACGTCGCCCTTCCAGAGACGCGTACCGTGGAAACGGTCCAGATAACCGGTTTACCCAAGGCCGAATCGTTTCCGCGTCCGCCCCTAACTTAATCAGGCCGCCGCTCAGATTCTGGAAGGCATCAATTTTCTTTTAAGCGCCTGACACGTCCCAATTAACTCCCGGTACGGATTTCTCCGAGGCGGCGGCGGCGGCAGTAATACGTGATTTACTTTGATCGCCTCCATTTACCTGACCTCGGAGACAATTACCCGCATCCGCTGTTCCCTGGCTGGAATGGCCCACGTAAACGTCACCTCTGCCGTTCCCGATATTTTGACGTATTATTCCGGTTTACGACGGTGCAGATTTCCTTACGAGTAGGAGGAAGAAATCATTAATTGTTGCCAATTGCGTTTATGGAGTTTGGTAGTTGTGGTCCTCGTTATATTAAATCGATTATCTTGATAGAGATGTAAAACATTTGTATGGGTTATACATGTCACAAAATTTGTTTGCAGGAATCAATACTATTGCCAAACTAATGCCCAAAGGTCACCAAAGTTGGCAGAAACGGAACGCGCCACAGATGTGTATGCATTATAAGTATAATAAACGAAAGTAAGATTGGCACGTTTGCACTATTTTGTTATGAAATTATATCAGACCACTCAACACCATCACATGCTACACGAGTGGCCTATGTGTTGTAACATTATAACCAACGAAAGAAAAAAACTAATTCTTTTAAATTGCGATAAGACATTCATCTTAAGAAAGGTGCCAGTTTGTATCAAAATATTTAAAAAATAACAATAACATGTAAGGAAAATAATCATTTATACTATCAGCAATTTTGATCAGCACTGTATACATCCGCCACAAAATATATGTATGTAAGAAATCATTATCTGTTGCCTAACTGCTGCCCAAATGGAGGCGAAATTAAATCAATTTATTTGTGTAACTTTAAGACAACAAAAATAATTGCTAATAACTATTGTAGTTTGTATTAAAATATTTTAAAAATAAAATACATACGAGGTGTGGCTATTAAATAACCAAACTGATGTTGCTACCAGCGTGCTGCAAGCGTGTCGCGGCAAGTTTGAACAGAACTGTGTCTGGTGATACCTTTCTCCACACTGAGGTCGCTGGTACAATCCAGTGGGTCGCTCAGTTTTTCTGTAGCAGTCGATTGAATTAGTCTACGTACTAGTGACGCATCGAAAAATGTTAAATGTACAGATAGAGCAACGGGTTAATCTTAAGTTAAAGTTAAGTTTCTTGTTAAACTGGGGAAAACTTTTACAGAAGCTTATGCAATGTTAAAAGAAGTGTACGGGAATGAATGTTTATCCCGCACACAAGTTTTTGAATGGTTTAAACGGTTTAAAGAGGGACGTGAAATGACCGAGGACGATCCGCTCCCCGGATGGCCCTCAACCTCAAAAACGGACGAAAACATTGAAAAAATCGGTAAATTAATCCACGAAGATTGTCGTCTAAGCATCCGAGGGCTTGCTGAAATAACAATCGTTCAACATGCGCAAACCTGGTACCAAAACTCCTCACTCCCGAGCAAAAGGAATCAAGAATAAACATTTGCGCTGACATTCTAAACAACATTGACACTGATCCAGGCTTGTTAGACACGGTGATTACTTATGATGAATCGTGGTTTTTTACTTACGACCCCGAAACAAAACAAAAACAAAAGCAACGGAGGTTCTGAACCTGGAGGAGCTGACAGAAGCGGACTTTCAGCACTGCTTTCAACAATGGAAAATAACAGTTAAAGGAAGGTAATCAATTACTATGACCGTAATTTTGATGTCAATTCAGGCTAATTGTAAATCACCACTGGCCACTGGACAATCAGCAAGGACCATTGTTCGTTACGATCCTCGTTACAATATAATATTGATTATCTTCGTAGGGATATAAAAAATTTGTATGGGTTATGCGTGTCAAATATGTATGCAAACAAATATATACGAATATAAAAAATATATATGTGTGGGGATGTATTGAAAAAAGTGGCAGGGTAGTAGTTCTTGTCACTTCGACATGACGAATTGAAAATTATTCCAATGTCTAAGAGTATCCAATTTTGCCCAAGGACATAAGAGAAAAATTAAGACACACAACTTTCCCAACACACATCTCGTTTCGCTTTAATACCGCATGAAATGTTAATAGCGAGACGGCCGCCGTAGAAATAAAAATTTACAACTGTATAAATCACCATCCTAAGCACTGCACATGCTGGGGATATCCCGCGAAGCGTCTTTTCGGCCGTTCTGGCGCTGGAACGGCTCCGGAAATGAAAGTATAATAAATGGCGGCCGCCTCAAGTTTATTGAGTGTAAATTTATATGGTTTTTGTGTGGTGGGCCTGGAGGCGACAAAGCGGCCCTTCGTAATTACTCTTGTAAGAATGTAACCCTTGCCTCGGGGACCGCCTCCTCCGGGGGGTGTATCGATCCCCAGGCGCCGGCCCGGACCCGGTCTCGCGGGAAGTCCAACTAGAAACTACCGACTCCTTGGCATACTGGGTGTCTCAAACGCAATACGCGCAAATAGAAAAAGTAGTTTTAAAATAGTTATTTATCATATGAGTGGTTTAGAAAGTGTTTTAACCACGAAATAATATTTCCTTCAACGTTTTATCCACAATAGTCGGATTGCACCGCAGCCTCTTGGGCTTATTGTGCGCAACCTCCCCATCCTTCTCACACCACCCATTCCAGTAGGCGGGTCCCGTGTACAAGCTTATATAGCTTCCCTGCCGGCTGGATGCTGTAATCTTCTGGACAAAGTCTGGGGTGTCCATATATGGCCTGCCTTTTTCGATCTAAAGTCTCGCAATCACAGAGTATGTGGTGTGCTGTCTCCGTTTCCCTTTTGCAGAGTCTGCATTTCAGTTCTCCGTTGTTCTGTGTAGGTGTCCTTTGAGGGAGCAATGTCCTGTTAGGAGGCCTACAACAGCTCTTATCTGAATCCTATTCATTTTTAATAGTTCTTCAGTTCTTTCCTCACATGTTCCTTTAATAAACATTTTTCCGTATCTTTGCCTGGATATAGAGTTCCAGTATCCATTTTGTCGATTTCTGACCCATTCTCCTATTTGACCCCTTACTATACTCTTTGGTACTCCCAGGGCCGGTTCTGGGCCAGTAAATGGAGTAGACGATCCTTTTCTTTCTAACTCGGATGCTTTTTCGTTACCTTCGATTCCTGTATGTCCTGGTACCCATATCAAAGTTACTTTGTTGTGGTCTGCAAGTCGTGTCAGTTCTCTTTGACATTCCCATACCAGCTTTGATGTCGCCTTTGGGTTTGTAATTGCCTTTCAGGCAGCCTGTCTGTCCGATAGTATATCGATCCTCTTATTTGTGTAAGACCTCGTTATATTTTCTTTAACACAGTGCAGTATTGCATATACCGCCGCCTGAAATACACAGGTATGTTTACCAAGTGGAATGTTATACTATAGTTTTTCCGTTTACAATCGTGTATTGGGTATTTGAATTTAATGTATAGATGATATGATATCTCAATATCACGTCGAGTGGCATTTTAAAAATCCTTTTCAACTTGGTAGGCTCTGCTGATGTTGGTTTGTATCTATGGTTTAAATGGATTGCTTGTTGATTGTTTGCCAAACTGAAAAAAGAAATGTGAATTTTGTGAAAATGGAAGAAACCGATACATGCTTTTCGAAGAACCCGATGAGCCACTTCGCGTTTATTACCAGCCAGATAATTTTATGATAAAGAATTCGCCGAATTTAATGAACAGAAAGAAAAAAGAAAGGTCGGGGTAATAAATTAAGTAGTGGTTCTTTCGAATTCCTTGAATATCAAGAAAAAGTATGCGGTTTCATCGATGTTGACAAAATATTTGATGTCGAAATCTGTCATAAAAGTTTTTCTCACCCTGTACGATATGCTTAAAGACGGAGAGAAATATCGCTGCGACTTTTATGCCTTATATTTTTATGCTCGTACTGGGGTAGGTTGGGGGCTAACCGTGGAATAAATCTCAACGAAGAATTTCAGAGTATTACGTCGCTGGTAATTTCAGAAAATGGCCTCGGCCTTTTATTTATATTATATAATTTTATAGAACAGAAAGAAAGAGGGACAAAACGTATAGAACGAAGTTGCAGACGGCGACGAGTTATAAATATGCCAACTAGATGTGCACCTGTGAATTATGTGTCTACTGGTTCTTACACATATTTTTCTTGTTACTTGTAAATTATCAGTTTCAACTCTACAAAAAGTATACAGGATTAGTGATTGTATAAATAAATAAAGTGAATAAAAAATGCATTAGCTACAGTAAAGCAACTCGCAAAGTTCAGTTTATGACGAAAGAATTTAATTATTACTAGTAGAATGCAGGCTTTCACGGATGTTGTCCAATGGTGAAGTTATTTCTTACGGGTTTTGCCGCGGTCGTCTAAATTGACTTGACGTTTCGCTGATCATGCTGTCAGCTTCTTCAGAAGATTTCTAAAGACTGGTGTTGTCGTCTTTTTGCTCCTCGTTATATACCTTGGCTCTGTTATATTTGGCTGCACATCCGTCGAGCTCGGTTGACCATGACCTTCCAGGTCACTGGTTCTTGGTATCGCTAATCTCCATGTATTACTCAGTCGATACCCGTCCTCCCTATTAAAATTATTATTGTTTTTTCATGATCTTCAGGGATTCTCTAATTATTCTTGGGTAATATCTTGTAGTTTTGTCTAACACTCTGATGTTCTCATAAGTGACAGATAAACTCAAGAAAACACTGTCAAAAAAGAATATTGGTGTACGATTTCGCACAGTAAAGAAAATACAGCAGGTGCTTCCCTCAAACAAGCATCCGTTTCCTAGACTTTTAACTAAAGGTGTCTACGAATTAAAATGTACCTGTGGAAAAAGCTACATTGGACAGACGGGAAGAAGTATACAATGTAGGATCAAAGAACATCAACGACATGCCAGACTGGGGAATACAGACAAGTCAGCAATAGCGGAGCATGTTTATACCAACAAGAACCACAAAATCGATTATGAGAACATCAGACTGTTAGACAAAACTACAAGATATTACCCAAGAATAATTAGAGAATTCCTGGAGATCATGAAAAACAATAATAATTTTAATAGGGAGGACGGGTATCGACTCAGTCAGTCAGCAAAAGACGACAACACCAGTCTTTAGAAACCTTCTGAAGAAGGTGACAGCATGATCAGCGAAACGTCAAATCAATTTAGACGACCGCGGCAAAACCCGGAAGAAATAACTTCACCATTAAATTATTACTGTCGATAAATACTCACCTTGCAAGGTATCGATACTTGTGTAATTTAGTTTCGTTAGTAGTTGTAGAAACCGAAATGGCAACATAATGACCACTGTATGCAGTTCACAACTAGAGGCTTTGTAAGCCAGCCACAGGGTCAATTAAAATTTGCTCACCACATAAGACACTCCATGGTCATAATTATTATTTACGCCATATATCTCGTGTTCCTGCATTGCAGATTGCAGTTTTGTGCGAGATATACGTATTAATGGGGATTTATATTCACAGGGTTTCGGTGTCAGCGGGGATTATTATCTTAAGAGCCCCAGCATTTCAATTAAATCGTCTGGTAGTGGAATAAAGTGGGAAGGCTCGATATTTAAGGTTTTAAATTGCAGTCACCATAAAGTAGGAAGAGTTTTTTAAAATTACTTTGTGGAGAAAGGTGTAATGTCAAAGAAATATGATTTTAATAATACATTGGATCTGTTTACAAACTATTATCGCAGTTCTTGGTCCTAAATATCATCCAAGCTTGGTTTTAAACATGTTTAATGTTTCTGTGTTAGCCCCCTAAATGTCTCTTATATTTTTGTAAATTTTGTAAAACACAATCTAATCGAAAATATATTTTGTATTGGAAATTATCCTTGTTGTGCCTGACAAATCAATCGAGAACTTGAATAATTATTTAGCATTTCCACTGTTATTTTCATCCTATATTGGTAGTAAATATAAATAATTGACTCAGGGACGTAAATACAAAGATTCTTCTTAGCGCACATTTTTTTAAAACTAAGTAACCACATATAAAAACATTTAGGATACTAATTGTTGTTAAATCCAATGAATGAAGTAGTTTATCATTACATACTTGATCTCATGTGTAATGTTTTTAAGTTTTTTATCACTAACCACTGTTTTAATTTAAATTGTCAACGAAGAAGAGAATATCCCCAAACCGCATTCTCTTAAGCTGTCGTACGAGCGTGTACGTCTCATCTTAAGCCGAAGGACATCGTCCTGGCGAACTAAACGAATTACTCCTATAAATTCGGCGACACAAAAAGCGATAAGAAAACAAACACAAACGGCAAATTGGTTCGGGTCCCTTCTGGCGCACCTGCGACGATCTATATAAATAATACCTTTTCTCTATTATGTTTATGCGTTTCCTCTCGGAAAAAGGACGACGAAAGGCTCCCATTAATTTTAGAACGGGGGCAAATAGAGGGGAAGATTAGGCCCTGGCCATTCGCGATGTTGAAAAGTAAGGCGGCGATATTTGAACTGGTTAAATTGTATTCAAGTTGGAGGAGACATCAACATCGACAATATTTGGTGAAAATATAACGTGGTATGAAAAATTTACATACTTATATACATAACACAAGTTGTAATTTGGATATCTTCTTCGTTGGTAATTTCTAAGTAAAATAAGGAATGATTCCTAAGTAATAAACTCTAAACAGGGTTTAAATCTTCTTTGTGGACTCTCTTAATACAATATAACATTGAATATCTTGACAGGGATGTAAAAAATATATATGGGTTATGCATGTCAAATATGTACGTATGTAAATAAGCAGATATATATGGAAGATAAACATGAACAATGTATTCCTAATGAGTGATAATTCACAGTAAGAAGTTAAAGTAGTGTGAATAGTTGAACTGAAATTAGTAACACAACGTATATTTTGGGGTTATTGTTAATTATTGCAAGAAGTAGCAAATAATGATTGATTGATTACTAACACCACATAGCGTTAAATAAAATTAGTTGTCTTTTTTATATTACAATTACTGTTTAAATAATCTTCGTGTGGAATGGAAGATTAATAATCACAGGTCTACTAAATAAAAAAAGTTCTGTCTTTGCAGTTAGACCCATCATTTCCTATGTATTTTGATGCACTGAAACCAAATTTGTCAAAAAAATTTTTTCTACCGAATCAATTTTTTTCTCCACCCCCATATAACCCCATAAACTCTTATAGAGGAAATTTTTTGAAAACATTTCTTTAATTATTTTTTATGACCTTTACATTGGTTTTTTGGTCGCTGATCACGAATCTGAAGTCAAGAATAAATTTCGACCTAATGACAGCTGTCAAATTTCACTAAAAAGTTGTTGATATTAAATGCACATTTTTTAGTTTTTTTGGGTTGCTGATTACGATTCTGAAGTCAAAAATGAATTTTGACCTAATGACAGCATCAGCAAGTTGTCAAAATTTCTAAAAATGATAAAGAGATGATGTTTAGTACATGTTTATATACAGGGTGGACCATTTAACCTTTAATAGGAAATAACTCGGCCGGTAAGCGAAAAAATAAAAAAGTTGAATACAAAAGTTGTTGGGCAAGGAGGGGGACGTACGACCGTAACTTTAAATTTGATCTCGACGTTGACCTTGAGGGTTATTTGAATTGACAACTTTTTTAAATTGAAACAACTATTTTTGACCCCCGATTTGAAAAGACCGGGAAATTTTACGTCCAAAATGGTACTTCTCAACAAGGTCATGGCAAGGTCTAATGAAGGTAAAATTTTCGAAAATTGTTAAATAACGAGGGCTACCTCGGGATAGAGATTGGTAAAATTTTTCTGATTAAAGTTGTCCGGGTCGAATAAGGTCACTTCCTGATACCAATGACCTTGACGTTAAACATTTCAAATCAGAGGTCAAAAGTAGGGTTTCACGCTTGATAAATCACGTTGACCTTGAAATAACCTTAAAAACCGAAAAATTGTACTGTTTCCAATATTTACCCCGAGCTAGCCCTCGTTATTTAACAATTTTTGAAAATTTGACCTTCATTCGACCTTGCCACGACCTTGTTAATAAGTACCATTTTGGACATAAAATTTCCCGGTATTTTCAAATCCATGGTAAAAAATAGTTGTTTCCATTTGAAAAAGTTATTTTGACCTTCAAATAACCCTCAAGGTCAACGTCGAGGTCAAATTTAAGGTTACGGTCGTACGTTCCCCTCCTTGCCCAACAATTTTTGATTACAACTTTTTTTATTTTTTCGCTTACCGGCCGAGTTATTTCCTATTAAATGTTAAAATGGTCCACCCTGTATATATTTATGTAATAAACATAATCTCTTTATCTTTTTTAAAAATCTTGACAGCTTGCTGACGCTGTCATTAGGTCAAAATTCATTTTTGACTTCAGAATCGTAATCAGAATATCAACTTTTTATTCATTAATGAAAATTGTTCGAAATTGTAACGAAATTTATTCTTGAGTTCAGATTCGTGATCAGCGACCAAAAAAAAAACAATATAAAGGTCATAAAAAATAATTAAAGAAATGTTTTCAAAAAAATTTCCTCTATAAGAATTTATGGGGGTTATATGGGGCTGGAGAGAAAAATTGATGAGGTAGAATTTTTTTTTGCCAAATTTGGTTTCAGTGCATAAAAATACATAGGAAATGATGGGTCTGATTGCAAAGACATCTTTTTTTTTATTTTGTAGACCTGTACAATTTAGATATTAATACTTTAGACTAGAATATTTTTTATGAACTGGGTTCAGAGTTTATGAAAAGATAACACTGCATACACACGAACTCTATGTAGTGTTATCTTAGCACATACGTTTTAACTTATTTTTAAATTATAAAAGGCAGAGGGGCTCATAATCGAATTCTGCGGTACACCAGATGATTTGCTATTTTATATTTACGTCCAAAATGTTCAATTTCCTGTTTTACATTATCACGATGCTGAAAAAGTTCAGTCAGAATTCATTTAGATTTTTTTACGTATACGTTGTGTTCACAGTCCTAACATTGTTCAATCGTTGTGATCAGTAGCAAATGGATTTGCTAACAATGATCGTAAATGTGAGTTCAGGCTGCCAGACTATTATTCACCACTGTTCTTTGTGGCCTTCGTTACAATACAAAATTGATTATCTCGATAGGGATGTAAAAAAATATGTACGGGTTATGCATGTTAAATATGTATGTAATTAAATAGATACGAAAAATACGCACAAACAAGTCAATACTTGTGAACTAGCGTACATCTGAAAATGTTGATCCGTACATTGCTCTTGTTACGTTAACAACTGTTCTTGCAAACGAGGGTTTTTATTTTAAACTGTCGTATTTTTTCCGATATTATCTTAACTTCTACTAATATTGTAAATATATCATTATTTGACTATTCATTTAGATTTTTATTTACGTATACGTTGTGTTCGTGTACTCTTGACATTGTTCATCGTAAGTATTTGCGGTTTTTCTATCCGACATGTCATTTTCAACTCGACTAGCAGCCGAAGAGTGCGCTGCAATATTTGAACCGGTTAAATAGGGCTTAAGTGGAACGCGATCACGTTTCCTCCCTGTGGGGGTACAACGACGCTTCGGTCATCGTTCCGCTCCATTTTGTTGGGACACAGTAAACACTAAATTGCAACTAAAGTGCAGAAAAAGACTTGGTCTTACGGGAATTGCCATACTCGGACATTAGCACAATGGCTTCGCTCTATTAATCGAAATAGAGTATAAAATGGTATAAGTCGTAACACCACATTAGAGTTTAACAGAGAAATTAGAGTTTATTTGTTCGGATAATATATAAAAAATATTATTATATAAATATTAGTCTCTTATTACATTCCCACCACCAGTACGTTAATAGTTTCGACACCAGTTTACAATACGTATTTTGTTATGGCCACTTATACAAATTATGATAATTTTATTGTGTTTCATTCTTACTATGTTTTTTATTCAATGTTGTCAGTAAATGATGTAAATAATATTATTACAGTCTACTTGCTGCTTTTAAATCTTCACAAACTTTGGAAAATATGGACAACCTGACATCAATTAAAAGGTAATTTAATTTCACGTTCAAATATATAGGATGTTCCATTTAATCCTTTAACCTCCAAGTGCAGTCAATAGACGTGAACTTATTCCTGATAGAAAAAATAAAGAAAAAATAACTAAAACCATGTACTCCTATGTTTTCTAGGTCGCTCTTTCGAATGGAATCGTTAAAATTTGAAAAAAAATTGATGTAACCTTCAATTTTTAACAAAAACTATTAAAAAACGCGATTTTTTCAAGATTATTTTTTTAAATCGCAATTTCAGCTATGTTATCGTCCTTTATACTACTCAAAAACAAATATAAACGTGCACTCGAGACGTGTACTTGAAGGAAACGCAATGAGAACAATTTAATTTTCTCATTTTTGAGGTTAAATTAACTAGATATGGCAAAATTCAAAGAGTGATATATCTCGTCCTTTTACCAGTTTTGAAAAATTATTAGTACTTTGGGGTTTTTGGGGTCGCTGATCACGACTGTTATGTTAGAATTTCAAAATTCAAGATGGCGGCTCCAATATGGCCACCATCCCGAATCAAATTTCAAATTTTTCGATTATTTTGCCTCAAACTTTGTAAACTAGAGGTGTTCGGGGTCGCTAATCACGATCCCGATGTCACAATTTCAAAATTGAGGATTTCGAAATTTGTTTCCAAATGGTCGCCATGTCATTTCTACCATCCTGAATTTTGAAATTCTGACATCTGGATCGTGATTAGCGACCCCGAAAACCCCTGGTTTACAAAGTTTGAGGCAAAATACTCGAAAAATTTGAAATCTGATTCAGGATAGTGGCAATATTGGATCGACCATCTTGAATTTTGAAATTCTGACGTCAGGGTCGTGATCAGCGATCCCAAAACCCCTAAAGTGATAATAATTTTTCAAAATTCTTCTATTGCGACAATGATCCCGCAACTGGGAAAAAACAAGAAATATCACCCTTTGAATTTTGCCATATCTGGTTAGCGCACGGTACTTATTAGGTGGAACTTGAATGAGTTCTTTATTTCAGTAAAATGTCTGTAAAAACCCTTAATCATTTTACGTCATGTAGTTTTAGAGTAATTTGAAACCGATCCCTTATCTACTTCTATTTCCTTTGAACTGAGTAAAATTTGAAATCCCACCAGGTTATCAGGTTTCACTATCTTCCAGACATCGAATATCATTCGGAAATAAAACACTTCACCTATTCATCGCGTACTATGCGTTATCGCTAAAACAGCAATTTGCATTAACTCAGATTTTTCAAAGCATAAAAACCTTTTCAAAGCAAAAATGTAATGCGATATCAGTCGTCGTCTCTGACGATGCGCTCTGACTCTGAAGTATTGTGGAGCTATTTGCTATCGAGGATTAATTGGCAGCTATTTAAAGTACGGCGAATAGTCGCCAGGGATTTCCATGAAAAACTTTGGGAAATATTATGCCCACCGGCTTGATTAATTGATGGAAATTAAGTCGTAGCGGATAGAATGAATCTGCGTTCGGCTCTGAACTAATAAAGTTGTTGGAGATAATGATATTTTGGTTAACATTTATCTGAATGGTGTGTTATCAGTTTTGTAAAACATATGTTTATTCATATCACTTTAATGTTTATTAACAAAATGGGTAACATAATAACACACTTATTTGTACAAATAGATTGTTTAACAATGAATTTTAATTTAAAACGCTGCCACCAAGAGTTTTAATTCCACAATTTACACATTAATGTTGAACTAAATTGTTTATTGCCTCATCTAGTCTATTATTTATACTGACGATGGTATGCAAGCTTTACCAACGTATATTTGCTTCCAGTTATATTCACATTAAACAATATTAATTAATGATGTACCGAACAATAATAAATTCGACACGTTTTATGCAAATCGTTGCTATTGTTTTATATTTTGACATGTTTCAATCGTAATTGCCCAATTCATAAGAAATGAAAGACATAAATCGTGTATTAAACAGGTAAAACAAATACATCATCAGATGAATACATATCATATGTATATTCCTGGTGGCCATACGTAACATATAACTATAATATAGTGTGTCCACATTAATAAATAAATAAATAAATAAATAAATAAATAAATAAATGTTTATTTTCCTTTCAGACAATGAACAATTGTATAGGAATGGTCAATTAGTATCTACAGTAATAAAATTATAAATAGGAGCTAAAATAGGGAGCATATAAATAAGAGATTAAAATGTATCAGTATTGTCATATGGTAATAACATTTGTCAAGTAAAAGTTTGTTTAAAAGAGATTTAAAAATACTTAACGATTTGGCTTCCCTAATTTGGGGGGAAACTTATTAAATATATATAATCCCTTATAAGTTGGAGAGTTTAGAGCAACATTGTATTTAGACTGTGGTATATGATATTTATAATTATATAATTCTTCTTTATCATTACTTAAAACATAGTTCAAGTACCGCCATTTTCATTGTTCTGAAATCTACATGATAGGGTGTATACATTCCAGAATAAAACGGATTCCTTTTTTAAATGGTATTATTCAATACTTACAATTATTGAAACTTTTATGCGAATATTCAAATATTAAGAAATTGAGAATACAAGAAAATGGAAGTCTGTAGTCATTTCGATTAATTCACCCAATTCCCTTATACATTTTCTATACATCGACGATTATTCCTCATTACATTTCTTAACTGTTGTCGAGTTATACTCTGACATGCTTCTCTAATGTGATCAAAAAGTTCTTCTCGAGTCTGGGGCCTTGTAGCATACACTTTATTTTTTATTGTCCTCCAAAGAAAGCAATCAAGAGGCGTAATGTCTGGGCATCTCGGCGGCCAACGAATAAGAGGACTACATCTTCCGATCCAGCAAATAGGAAAATTCTCATTCAGCCAATTCTCACTATGATAAAGGGGTGCTCCATAAAGTTGTAAATGTAAATTGTAGCGATAATCAAGAGGAAGCTCATCAAGTGTGTCGGTAAACTCTGTTTGTAAAAATCTGAGAAAACTGGCAGCATTCAAATGTTCATAAAAGGAGTATGGCCGAATGATCTTTTCGTTTAAAATGCCACAGAAAAACATTTACCTTTTGAGGAGTATTGTCTCTTACACTCAATTACCCATTGTGGATTATTTTCACTCCACATTCTGATATTTTGTGACGATACAATACCGTTTGTCGTGAATGTAGCTTCATCCGTATATAAATATTTTGTAAAACATCTGGATTCTCTTTGCCTCAGTATCTCCAGTTTCAAGTGTTTAAATAAATTATGGCTTAAATGGTTTCTTATCGCTATTTTCAAACAAGTCCAGATTTTGCTTTTAGAAGTATTTAAATTTTCCTACTAGCATCTCTAAGGCTTGAATGTGGGTTATCATTAAAATAATCAAGAATCATTTCGTTTCTTTCCTGTTCGCTCCCGATCACGATGCTGGTATCTCAACTGTATTATGTTGGTCAAAATATTTGTTAATATTGAAACTGTTACATGATTAATATTGCGTTCTGGATGTCGTCGATTAAACTCATTAGCTGCTTCACGAAAAGTACGGGTTCTGTCGCCACCTAATCTTATTATGTCTACTTTTTCTTGTAAAGAATAAGACATTTTTATGCTTTTTACTTCTTTAGAACAGTATGAACTATTAGTATCTGACAGCTGGTAACTAAGGTAACTTTTTTTGTTTTCACAGCACACCCCTTTTTTATCAAACAGCAAGAAAAAACTAAACATAATAACTTTCGAACGCGTGAGCAGTCAAATTTGGTAAACGCAATAAACCCGACAGGGGAAAGGTTCGAATTGTTTTTGGGCAAAATCGCCCAAAAGAAAGGGGGTGAAAATGGGGGTTGAAGGGGGAAATTTTTTCGAAGTACAAAATTCTATTTCTCGGACACCTTGTATTTTAGAACATTGAAAATCGGTACAGCTATGTTTTAAATAATGATAAAAAAGAATTCGTCATCAGTTTTTATCTAAAAAACTCTCTAATAGTAGTTTTTGACATTTGAGCCCATAAAAGTGGTTGTAGTTGGCCATGATTACAGACCAAGAATAAAGTTACCCACTCGGTGAATGCGCATTTTGAATATCTACCTAATAAAAAAAGTTCATCAAAATCGGTCGAAAAATAAAGATTTTACAAGGGTGGTAAGTCCTTAACGTGGACACACTGTATATGAAGTTCCACTAGGAAACCAAAAATATGGACTGTATTTTGATTGGAGACGAAACTACTTACTTGGACTTACAAAAAAGATAACAAGATTTAACTTTTAGTTTTAATCATCTCCTCCTGGTGATGCCAATCTGGTTGGCGGAACTGTGAATTTGTGTTATTCCGACTCTCCTTCTGTAAACACAATGACCAAGGTTAATTACAATACAATACATGTATATACGTTTTAAGGAATGATCAGAATTGTGATACAGGTTCTAGATAACGAAGTATAAACTGTAGAGGTGGTTGTAAATTACTTTTATAACAAATCTGTATAAAACCTTCGGAAAAGCTTCCCCATCTCCCAGCTGTAAAAGTTTTAACGAATTTTTCTGGCTGCTCTATGAGGAGGCAGCGACAAATAGGACTTCCTATGCGCCTAGAAAATGTGAAAAGTTAATTTTATTTTCCGTAGATGGAACCGTAGGATTTCCGTATTTTCTGTAGGGAAACTTGAATAATATTTTTCTTCTAACGCTCCTTTTTAAATATCGTCTTCGGCGATCCACCACACTCAAAAGGCCTGGGTCTTTACATACTTTTCTGCTTAAAAAGTTCAAGCCGGGCTTCTGTCCGCGATGATTTATAGAAAATATTTTATTGAGACATGGCGGCGTTCGGGTCCTTTCCGGGCACGATTTATTGTCCGCGATTAGAGGAGGCTCCGTTTCCCTCCTTTTTATTAATAGAAATAGTTCGTGGACTTGCAGAAGTACAAGTAAGATGTCTGTGACAACGTGACAGTGAAAGTGTTTTACTCTTTGGGGATGTAACACCCCGACAGTAGCAAATTGGTCCCGTGGGGTTAAACTGAGTCCAGCAAGCTTAAATCGTTACCAAGTCTAGATTGTATGTATTCTACTGATCTCATAGTGAAGACCTTCGGGGTTGAAATAGAATTAACATGGGATATTTTGGACAGAAATTGAAAGAGTATGAGACAACCTTTACTGATCATCGACACTTATAATCTGTTTTGAAGATGAAATTGATCGGTCATTGACTTAAGAACGGGTTTGACAGGTTGGAAAAATGTTAGTGATCTTGGCCTGCAATGTGGGTGGAGATTGGAGAGAGGGGTGTAGTGATGGAGAGGTGGGGGAGTAATGGATTCATGGGAGTGGATGATTAAGATTAAGATTAACAGTGCAGGAGGTGGATATAGTCCATTATGCTACATCTTAAAGATCTATTGGAGCACTTCCACTTGTTTTAGACCACCTTACAGTATGGCACTCGTTTGTATAGCTACTATTAGTCTTCACAATGACCTAACACATCAGCTGAGGTTTCCTCTTCATTCAATCATAATCTATATGTTATCGTAACATCATTTTTCACCATACGGAATGAGAAACAAACATAAGTTTGAGCTGGATACAGAGAAAAATATATCAGAAAGTTATTTGTTCCAAATAACAGAAGATGATTTGGTATATTGAATGAATAACTAATGAAGGAACTGAAACCAAATACATATGGACAAGAAGTTTGGAGACAGTTTATAGACTCCTATAGTTTATAGACTTATATTTGTATCGATGTATAACACTAAGGGAACATCTAGTGGTGCCAAATTACTGGTATCACCGGACTAGTGTAGTGCAGAATCAAAGCATATTTTAATTATTTATTTTAGATTTTCAGCATGATACTAATCATGCCTCAAGAGTTGTTTCTGTAGACACTATTTTTTCAAGAGATTTTTGTATTCATTATTATGATGTTATCCCAACCACGTTCAAGATATGTTATTCAGGTAGATATTGTTAACGAAATTTGACAAATCCTCAACACTATGTACCTATATTTCCACAAAATAAATACGTACATAGACCATTTATGTATATACGAGGTGTGTAAATTAATTAATGAGGCTAGCAAAGTAGTGCCCGATCTAGCAACACTGCGGAGACGGGACTTGGAAGGGCGGTAGGTTAACATATAATTCACTTTCAGTTTGATGACCAACAAGTTTGAACTTGTTAGTCATTTGTTCTTTGTGACGGTCTTCGTAAACCATTTTTTTCTCTAGTGCGTTTTAAAAATGACTGATATTAATTTTGAGCAACGATGTGCTATCAGGTTTTGCATCAGACTTGGACACACCGCAACGGATACTTTTGCAAAACTTCAACACACCTACAGCACGCTTGTTTTTTCAAGTGCCCAGGTTTTTCGGTGGCCTAACCCTAACGCCCGTGCACTGCCAAGAGACATGAACTTTGAGGCTCATATTACTGATAGAAAAATAAAGAAAAAAATAACTAAAACCATGTATACCTTTGTTTTAGAGGTCGCTCTTTCGAATGGAATCGTTAAAATTTGCAAAAAAAATTTGATGTAACCTTCAATCTTTAACAAAAACTATAAAAAAACGCGAATTCTTCATAATTATATTTTTTAATCGCAATTTCAGCTATATCGTCCTTTATACCACACTCAAAACAAATAGAAACGTGCACTCGAGACGTGTACTTGAAGTAAACGCAATGAAAACAATTTAATTTTCTCATTTTAGAGGTTAGAATAACTAGATATGGCAAAATTCAAAGGGTGATATTTCTCGTTTTTACCAGCTGCTGATCATTGACGCAAAAGAAGAATTTTGAAAAAATTATTAGTACTCTAGGGGTTTTTGGTGTCGCTGATCACGATCTCTGATGTCAGAATTTCAAAATTAAAGATGGCGGATCCAATATGGCCGCTATCCCGGAATCAAATTTCAAAATTTTCGATTATTTTGCCTTAATATGGGAGTTTTCGGGGTCGCTAATCACGATCCCGATGTCAGAATGCAAAATTCAGGATGGTAGATGTGATTCGAAATTTGCTTCAAAATGGTCGCCATGTCATGTCTACTATCCTCAATTTTGAAATTCTTATATAGGGATCGTGATTAGCAACAACGACAACCCCTAGTTTACGAAGTTTGAGGCAAAATAATCGAAAAATTTGAAATTTGATTCGGGATGGTGGCCATATTGGATCCGCCATCTTCAATTTTTATTTTGTGACATCAGGATCGTGATCAGCGACCCCAAAAACCCCAAAAGGACTAATCATTTTTCAAAATTCGTCTTTTGCGTCAATGATCCCGCAACTGGTAAAAAACGAGAAATATCACCTTTTGTTTTGCCATATCTAGTTATTCTAAGCTCAAAAATGAGAAAATTAAATTGTTCTCATTGCGTTTCCTTCAAGTACACATTTCGAGTGCACGTTTCTATTTGTTTTTGAGTGGTATAAAGGACGATAACATTGCTGAAACTGCGATTTATAAAAAAAGCATCTTGAAAAAATCGCGTTTTTTAATAGTTTTTGTTAAAAATTGAAGGTTACATCAATTTTTTGTAAATTTTAACGATTACATTCGATAGAGCGACCTCGAAAACAGAGGAATACTTTTCTTTTAGTTATTTTGTCTTTATTTTTTCTATCAGTAATATGAGCCTCTAAGTTCATGTCACTTGATAGTGCACTTGGGCGTTAAAGGGTTAAGGCATTCTGAGAAGGAAGAGAATCGATAGAAGATGAACCACACAGCGGAAGGCCTTCATCTTCGAGAATCTATGAAAATGTCGTTAGAATACAGGATCTTGTGCGTCTGTAGACAACAAGTATGATCGGGGAAGAGTTAAATTTGAATCACACCACTATTCATAAGATTGTGACTAACGAATTGAGGATGAGAAAATCTGCGCAAAAATGGTTCCAAAAAAGACTTTCATAGGAACAAAAGGACATGAGGAGAGAAAGGTGTCTTGACTTTTTGGTAGATTGAAAATAATTCCCATTTTATGGAACGTGTCATTACTGATTATGAGACTTGGGTGTTTGAGTACGACCCGGAAACCAAGCGCCAAAGCATGGAATGGCACACTTCAAGCTCTCTAAGACCAAAAAAAGCAAGAATGAGCAAGTCGAAGATCAAATGCAGCTGATTTGTTTTGTTTTTTTTTTGATAGCCGGGGAATTGTCCAGAAAGAGTTTGTGACTCCAGGCCAAATTGTGAATCAACACTTTGACAGAGAGGTTCTTGAAAAACTTCTGAAGACGAAAAAGGGTCATGTGTGTGAGCTCATCAAGAACAACTGGATGTTACATCACGACAATGCGCCTTGTCGCGCAGCCATTTCAGTAAACGAGTTTATAGCCAGTAAAAACATTTATGTGGCTCCTCAGCCTCCTTATTCGTCTGACTTGAGTCCTTGTGACTTTTTTCTTCCCGAGATTGAAAAATCACATCGAGGGACGTCATTTTGGGACCATAGAAGACATTCAAACGGCTTTAACCGACCAGATGAAGGCTATTCCAGTATATGAGTTCCAACTCTGCTATGAGTAACGGAAGAACCGTGTCCAGCGATCTGTGGTTTCCAAAGGAAGTTATTTTGAAGGAGACAATACTAAATTGTAATTCAATTCGAATGAAAAAATCAGTCTCATTACTTAATATACACACCTCGTATCTGAGTACATTCCCGAACTACTAGAAGATTGGAAAATGGGAAAAATTACAAGTATACACCGGCATATTCGGAAATCTCGTCCCAGAATTCGGAAATCTCGTCCCAGATCGAGGCGCGTTTGTAAATGCGGACGCAGGTGATGTCGACGAGCCGAATGCGATATGTGGGTCACAGGTCACGATATTTGCGTTCGAGCCATCCGTCCACAGCTGCCGCTAAGCTAAGCAACAGTGCAAATTAGCCGCCTATATTGATCAGTGCCGTCGGTTTCCATCTGGCAGGTTGATGATAAAAGGCGTGTGACTGCGATGCATTAATTGATGCGACAGCGCCCGCATGTTTTAATGCATCCGGCGGTGAGGAGCCCTGATGCAACGTGTCGGTAACTCGCTAATGGGTCCCGAACATGTTTTTTGGAGGGTGAACAAACAATCCTATTAATTTACTGTGACTGGGGACAATGGAATAGTTCCAGGGAAAAATTCCAAAATTCTCCGAAAATTCGTAATACCATTTCAGTGATTTCAACTTTTATCAATTTTTTCATAATTCGAACAGTTGTGACGCTTTATTTTTTTCCACACGATTTTCTTTATTTCATTATTTCTACCTTAAAAAAATACTTATATATACATTAGACTGTAATTCAAAAATTACTCTGAAAATATTGTTCAGGATGTCGGAAAAATGAACCTGTGAAAAAGATCAGCTCTTAATTTTAATATTAAGAGGTGACTCATCGCGATTTTCCATTTCCAATGGACTAAGGAGACTCTCAGAATTTCAAAAAGAGTGAAAAAGATAATTTAAGGCAAACATTTTGCAATTAGTTTGAGAGATTCAATAAGAGACGTTTTTTTGTAGTGTGTTCTATTCCCTACAAGAATATGACTTCGTATTATCAGTCTGATAATCGGTTGAAGAGTTACAAAATTCCAAAGCTTGAAAAAAAAAATGATTCCCATGTTAATTAAATGGGAAATGGAAAATCGCGATGAGTCACCTCTTAATATTAAAATTAAGAGCTGATATTTTCACAGACTCATTTTTTCCTCAATTTATCCTGAACAATATTTTCAGAGTAATTTTTGAAAAAAAAATTAGTCCAATTTTTTTATACAGTCTAATATACATATACAGTGTGGAACAGCCAAATGGAATAAATTCAGTAGCTCCATTATTATGCATTTTTTAGAAAATTCTGAGACACGTCAATTTCTAATTCTAAAATGATATCTTGCGACGTAAAAATGTCATCCCTAAATTCAACTCCTTTCAGGTGACTGCTACAAGTGATTGCTTGTATGCGACAAGTCATTACTTCCAATTTGAAAATTTAGGTGTTGTAGCTGTCACCTAAAGGGGTTTGAATTTAGGGATGACATTTTTATGTCGCAAGATGTCATATTAGATTTAGAAATTGACGTATCACAGGATTTTTAAAAAAAATGCATAACAATGGAGCTACTGAATTTATTCCATTTCTCTGTTCCACACTGTATAATGTCCCATACCTTTTTAGTGACTGAACTTGTGATATTCTAGCGAATACACGCTTTCGCTGACCCAATGTCTAGGGGGAATTTTTAATAATATTGTTTGAAATACTGAGACAATGACTTTCCTGATCTCAGATTTCAGTCAATTCGTTTCTGGACTTTTGTCTTTGTGGCATACAAAAAAATGAAGTATATAGGTATTCTAGAATCCCCAGAAAATCTACAAATTTTTAGAAGAATAATATTAGAAATACATTTGCTATATTTAATTTTTTTAGAAGTGGCGATTACATAGGGGAGACCGGGGCTAGTTGGCACTCGGGGCTAGTTAGCATTCAGCTTCTAGTTATTGGCACATAAGGAGGGGAGCGCTGTCTTCTGGATGGTATAACGGCATATATTGATTCCAAGACGCGTAGGCGAGAGGAGATTCAGCAATGTGTTTTTTGATCAAGTATGAAACTAATTTTTATTCTGAAATATTTTGAGCTAGGGAAGTCCTATGTTGTGTGTCAATCGTTTTGCTAACTGCATGTGATACAACAGCTTATAGTGAATGCATTCATGTGTCATTTTGCCTCCTTCTGTTGTGTTGAAAGAATGTAGTAGAATGTTGTTTTGAAAACATTGTTGGGGCTAGTTGGCATACTAGTCCCCAGAGTAAGGTACACGAACAGTTTTGTCATAGGCGGTCCATCTGGATCAGATGGTGACGTGAACAGCTCAGGGTGGATGGTTGAGAAAAACTTCGTGAAGTTCGTCCGCCATTTCATTAATTTCTCAAGGTGCTCTAAAGAACGTCCTGTACTGATGCTTTTTGATAACCATGATTCGCATTGGTCAATTGAAGCATTAGATCTGCTGAAAGATAATAGAGTTGTAGCCATTTCCTTTTCCCCCTCACTGTAGCCATAAGTTACAGCCGTTAGATAGGAGTGTTTTCGATATGGGTATGCCAACTTGCCCCGGACATGGGGTTAATTGGCACAGTGAAAAGCCTTTGAGAAAACATGTTTTCGCCTACGAAAAACGCTGACACGAAAATAGGTGCCCAAGTAGTTCCCCTATCATCAGCAAAAATCGGATTTATTCCAACTGTTACAGAAAAAATTAGAAAAGTCAAAAACCAAAATCTATGTCAACTAGCCACGGTCTCCCCTATAAATCGAGTTTGAAAAAAATAAGAGAGAAACTAAACTAGAATATCTACGCACTCATAACCAATTTGGGACAGACTGTATACGATATAGAGCAACATAACCTTTCATCTAATATACAAATACTACGAAGTATTTCAGTATAATGCATACTCAACCGTGATGGGATTTACAAATTTAAAACATTTTTTGTCGCGGACGCTCTCGCAAACTTCGAATTTCGTCGGGAAAGCGTCATTTACTTATGCATAGTCTAAACTGTATTTAAGCGAGGCCTGTCTGGCTGAAATAAATGAACGAATAAGCACTTCCGCATGAATAATGCAAACAGTCCTTATTCCTGCTTATATTTTGCTCAAAATAATCTTCACAGATTATCTTTTGAAACGGGGTAAATTAAGTTCGTAAGCTAACAGAGATTGTGAACGTGTTCCGTCGACGATTAAAGCAATCAGTTGACTTTAGTGGCTGTACGCTTTCAAAAAATATCACCGCTTGCCATCTACTTTTGTTAAGTAGCACAGGTCTATGGTTGGTAAACATGTATCATCAAAACAATGGTTCATTGTAGAGTCATTTAAGCTGACCGAGCAAAAAAATACGTATTTATATTCTTACTTTTAAGTTTATAATCTTAGGGAAAAGGTTTTTTGGTGGAAATCACTTTTGCTGCCAAATTAACTTAAAATCCACCAATTCAGCATATAGCAACTGTCATTTGCGATTCTCAAAAAAAATATTTAGAAAATGGCCTAAATTGTTAATATTTCAAAATATGTCACTAACAAATTATGTTCCTAATGATATTCTACGCCTATATGCCAATTTTGAGCGAAACATTTTGATATCCAAAAAAATTTTCGAATTTTTTTATTCACACCCGTAACTAACTGATCTGAAAACATTTAAAACGCTTCAGAGCAGTATACAGTCTGCCACTGCAATGCATACTGTGCTAATAATATTCGTAGGTATCGTTGGTTTTGGAGATTATTGATATTCTTAATCGAAAAAAATATTTTAAAGAAATTTATAAGATCTAAAGATGTTTTTGGAAAACCCCAAATTTAACAATTTCCTGATGTTAGCTGTCAACTTTGTATTGGTGTATTTTAAGTTATTATTGAAGCAGAAGTGAATGTCACTAAAAGTTTGTATCAAACCCTAATATTAAAAAAATCCCATGGTTTCAACTTTATGGCGGACACTGTTTAAAAACCGGAATGAAAAACTGTATTAAAAAGAAACTATACTATATTTTAAAAAAAAATGAGACTTTCAAAGAAAATGGTGACCATAATAAAACAGTATATCTTCATAATAAAAACTATGGGTGGATATGAAACAGAACTGAATATGAAACAACACATTTTTGAGATAAAAATGTAATTATTTCAAAAACCATTTCTTTTTTTGAAAGAGGACGAAAAGAGAGAAATAAAAAGAACTAGTGTTATTTCTACCTACTCCGTATCCGCCTGGAATTTTGCGCTGGCTTACCGGAGACCCTGTATATCATTATATAATTACAATGACGACTGAAACGACTGAAACAGTAATTGATACGGAAGAAAAGTAGTTATTGGAATAACTAAAAAACTAACCCTAAAAAGGTGTGACCTAAATAATAAGGATCCCTTTATTATTTACCAAGAGAGTGACACAACGAAATAGTTGAAGTTGAAGGTCGGGGTGGTAAAAAATAACTTTTGTGGGCGTGCACCAACCGACATGAAAAATGGCGTCTCTTAAAGGACAATGGGCGTATGCGACCTTGCTGTTCCGTCGAATGTGTCATCTAACTTACTGCCAGACCATTTCGTCAATGAGAGCGAGTGAAAATCTACAAAAAGGTCCAGTTATATTTTGTAATTCTCATATTTCTTGTCTCGTGCAGTACACAATCCCGTGTATGATTATGAAATTCGTATTCGAGGATTCTGATTTAGAAAAAGTACCGTGTGGTTGTCGGTTACACTCAGAATCAGCAGAGTGTGACGTATAAAAAGCCTGAAGCCTAAGAAAAAAAACACAAAGTAAATGAGAATGGACAGGGTGGCTACGTGAGAATAACCAACCCCCCATTTTTTCTCCGACACTACATCATTTATTGACAGTATTTTCATTAGCAATAATAATAGTACCCATAAATAATAACAAGTCAAAGTCTACCGCGGTGATGAGAACGTAGCTTACCTATTACTTTACTTCGTACTGTTAACTATGAAATAATTTATAGTTATACTTAGTTACCTTCCAAGTTACCTTAGTTCCCATTAATATTATAGCGGGGGCAATTTATCACCTACACAGTATTACGTTAGTATATAATTTAACCACTAAGAAAACAGTATCAATCTTTTAAACTAGTGAAACTTGTCCATTCTGACGACTCTGATGTAGTGCAGATGTGCGCGTTCTATTAGGTAGTCCCCATTGAAAAAATGAAGCGCCATAAACAATTCAGGTCGGACCGAAGCCTAGACGGTGGAATCATCCTCCGCTACGCAGGTGTAATTGAAAAAATCCAACCGATATTACCGCGATAAACGGCGACGTTCCCATAAATATTATAGCGGCGGCCATTTATCAGCTCAAGGTGCGGAGGTCCGCGATGTCGGAGTTTGCAGCAAAGTTAATGTCATCTCCACTACTTGCCGCCTCCCGCTAATAAAAACGTTATTATGGGAACGTGACGCGGTGGATCGCAGCAGGCCGGAGCCCTCCTTCTTCACGTACGCTCGAGGCCGGTGTCAGCGGGGGAATTGGAGCGCGCCCCCCTCCCCCCGCGCTCGTTTGAATTGCCTGCTGAAAATCTGGAGAGTTTCCCTATAGACGACCCTCCGCCTATTCGTTTTTTGTTCGTTATTAAAAATGTATCAGGCCTGTTCGTAAGTGTTGTTCATAATCAAATATCAATGGTAAAACATATTTAAAATGATAATATTATAATAAAATTCCAATTATTGCAATACATTTTACATAGGTGACACAAATATTGTTTATATAAATGACATAAATACATATTTACACTGGCACACACAAAAAACTAAATTTTATGAATCCGAGGTCTGACGTCAATTCTTATGTGTTTTGATGCCTTGAATACGAATCTGATGTCCGTTTTGCTTCATCACTCCATCACCCACCAGTTTTCCACAAAACCCCAATTTTGGGTCAATATTGCCCAAGAAAATACCAAAGTGATAATTCCTGATAATTGTTACCGTTGAAAAGGATTTCCGGAGTATTTTTAACCACAGAAAAGGATTCCGTAGTCCAAATTTACTTCTGACCCTTCATTCACCAAAAAAAGTTCAATTGTGGGCCAAAACTGACCAAACAGATACCAAAGTCTATTTTTTGTACAATTTACTCCAGACATATCATTTCCGGAGTATTTTCAATCATTGTGAAGGACTCCGTGGTCCGAATGTACTCCTCATTTTTTCAATTTCCTACAAAACCCCAATTTCGGGATACAATTTAGCAAACAAGACTTTTAAATCTATTCTATTTACAATTTCATTACGACATATTATCATTTTCAAAGTAAAAATTGAATACATTGTTTATTTGGGTACGCTATAGAAGAGTAGTTTTATAACTTATAAGTTTTATAAGTTATAAAACTACTTTTCTATAGCTAAAACTACTCTTCTATAAGTTATAAGTTTTATAAGTTATAAAAGTACTCTTCTATAGCGTACCTAAATAAATACTGTACTCAATTTTTACTTTGAAAAATGATAATATGTCGTAAAGAAATTGTAAATAGAATAGATTTAAAAGTCTTGTTTGCTAAATTGTATCCCGAAAATGGGGTTTTGTAGGAAATTGAATGATGAGGAAAAATTTGGACTACTATGGTCATCTACATAAATTATAAGACACAGTTCTTAGTAGATGACCAAACCGAAACAACCAGTGTAGATTCATTTTATTTTTCTTTGTTTCTAAAAAACCTAAAAGTTTTTCAATCCAGTAGCTTGTTTATCTTTAGAAATTCATGCAACGAATGAATAAGTTTTTCATCTTTCAAAATATTTTTTTTCACAATTAATTACTTTTCATAATATGAAGACTTTGTTTGTTCATTTTTTCTTGTGTTTTATTTGTTCTAAAAAAACCCACTTCCACGAACAACCACCCACCCCTTCCACCCCGCGATTCGCCCCCCAAAAATGAAACCCCAATTCAGGAAAAAAAAACAAAAACAAAAACCCACCCCCCCACCCTTCCAAACAAACCCACAAAAAAAAAAAAAAAAAAAAAAAATAAAACTCCACCCCCCCAATCCCCCCCCCCCCTCCCCCCCCCCCCCCCCCCCACCCGCCGCCCCAACCCCCCGCGCCGCAGGCTACCCCAACCGCCCTTTTTTTTTCTTTTTCCCCCTTTTTCCTCTCCCCCCCCCCCTCCCTTCCCCCTTTATAAAGTCATATCTAAGAGATGGTTTTTTCAAACTACACTTTTGTGTTGGCTATTTAAACCGAGGTTTAACTTTGTATCAGTCACACAAGCCGCGAATTTGTCTTACTTGTCTTATATTTGTAACTTACACTCTCTGAATTTCAGTTTGCTTGTCATAGTTCATGTGTGAGTTTTGCGTCTTGGTTTGTGTCACAGTTTGATTGTCTGAGTTTCAGTGTAAGTTGTGAGTCTGGGTTTCAGTATGAGTTTGCTTGTGTAAGTTTCAGTTCGAGTTTTGCCTCTGGGTTTTAGTATAAGTTTCTTTGCCTGACAAAGGTTTAGTCAAAAGCCATTAGTAACCAAAATAGAAAGGTAAAGTACTTTGGAATTTTTTTGGACATTTTCACCCAAAATTGGGCTTTTTTTTGGTTACTGAAGTGTCACAAGTAAATTTGGACTACGGAATCCTTTTTTATGGTTAAAAATACTCCGGAAACGATATATGTATCTGAAGTAAACGTTACAAAAAATAGACTTTAGTATCTTTTTGGTCAATATTGGCCCAAAATTGGATTTTTTTGGATTAATGAAGGGTCAGAAGTAAATTTGGACTACGGAATCCTTTTCAGCGGTTAAAAATACTCCGCAAACGCTATATCTGGAGTAAACGGTATAAAAAATAGACTTTGGTAATTTCTTTTTATGTAGGGAGGAGCAGTTGAAGACTTGTTAACTGCTGTTTTTCATGGCCGTCTTATAAGCAGACATTTTGTAAATTAATAGCCACCAAGATCGCCTGATCTGAACCTAGCGGATTTTTGGGTTTGGGTTATCTAAGAAAATAGTATTTAGAATACGAACAACAACTCTGGAAGAAACAACAGGAAATTAAAGAAGAAACAATATCTTTGTGAGTTAATATTTCTTGATATGATTTTTAATGTTACCGACTGTCAATATTTCTCACATTATATAAAATGTAAGAATATTACGTTGTAATGTCTAACAAAAACCATATAAATGTAGTTATTGTTTCTTGAGTATTATTTTTTTGTTACAATGAAATATTCGATTTTTCTGCACCAATTGTTTGATAATTGTCAAAATACGGATCAATAAAAAAATACGGTGAATTCTACATAAACTACGGCTTTCGTATTGATTGCGTTGCCAGTCGTTGAGCTGACATTCTCGGTTTTTATTACGTAAGTCCTTTCCCTTATTGTAATTCATTTTTTCTTGGCGCCAAAGTCAATTTTCACCTCGGCATGCATAATCGAAAAGTTAAATTTCCCGAACGAAGCACCTTAAAATGGAAATCGAATGCGTAGAATTATGCTTAATATTCAATTTCGCTTCGCGCAGCTTGTTAACCGACAGCTTATCCTAAATTAAATAGTTTTTCCTTTTAAACATCTGCCTCTGACAAACGGGAATTCAGGATTAATTATCCCTCTCTTATTCGGACTCTCGACTCACTGTTTCTCTAATCGGATGTCTCCTTACTTCTACTCTCTTCCATCTTGATTAATTTAAAGTTGTGACCCTTTAGCCTGACTATAAGAGTCAGTTATTTATTAATGCCTCGTCTCTAGACGACAGAATGTCTCTTAATTGCAGCTGCAAGTTAAGTTTCACGATTATTCTGCCGTTTCTACGTCAGCCGGGACGACGACCTGACTTAAGAGTTTTTAATGTCGCCTTTACGAATAACGGGATCGAGGGAAAGTCGCAACGTCTCTTAGAATTATATACTCTGGGATTAACGACGAGATTAAGATGATCGGGAGAAGGCCAATTGTCATCATCGAAAGGAGGGGTTTCGATAAGGCTCTTCATCAGCCCCCCCCCTAAATCACATTTTTTTATTATCTAGATCATTCTTATTTTTTTTATAATGTGAAAAATATAAAGTTTTCAAAAACACATATATTTTTTTGTGTTATTTAATAGAATCTTTATGAAAAGAACCACTTAACTTGAATTTTTTTTACAAAAATACGTCATTTTTGTAGTTTTTGCAATATTTATCTAGTTATTTCATATAGAGCGCAACCGAGTAACAAAGCGATTTTCATATATATGGTGCACAAATACATAAGCTATTACATACATAAACACTGACGTGTTACTATACTGCGCTCAAGGTAAAAAATAAATGTATTTGATTTCGGATAATATTTAATAATGTATTGATTGACTAATTTTACTATATTTTCTTTCCAAAACTTCAACTTAGCCCTTGATTTTCTTTTAGTACTTATAGACGAGACGTGGCGACCAGTGTTCCTAGACGGCATGGACAACTGACGCATGCGCAATAGTGGGGGGCGGCACCTAAGCGCGCATTGGCGGAACTCTGCCTGAACTCTCAACTGAACTGTATAAGTTCAGTTTGTCAAAAAAAAAAAATAATAACTATAACATTAATTAGTAAATTCTGTCACTTCATTCTCATCAACTGTAAATCAAACATATACCTTAAACATATAAATAGAGTGAATATTGGCTGATGCCATATATATTTGTAAATTTTAAGTGTAGTCCTATAAACACAATATTAAAATTAAAAAAAATTCAGAGGGGCCGGTAAAGGGTCTTATCGAAACCCCTCCTTTCGAAGACAAAGAAATGTTGATTTGTCTCCAAAGTTGTATTACTTTGCATACTCGAAGCTGAAATTTCAGAAACAGTCCAGTAGGCAGAGACTTTTATGTGTTCGTGAAATATATAGGACTAGTTTTGACAATTTCATATGTATTTTTTACGTAGAACACAATGCGCGGGGTACGTCGAGCTGAAACCGTCCGCAATTTTTTTAAATTAACAATTTGTGAAAAAAAAAATCTTTTTTTTCACATTTTGGTTTATATCTCCGTTCCTTGGCATACTTTATATAGCATATGCATTTAAGAAGTTGTAGCATATGGAATTTCCAAAATTTTAAGCTCAACCCGAAGTCTCCAAGTGCTATTGTTAACTTGCAAATGACTGCTGAAGTTGAAAAAGTACTTATTTGTTCACTATTTTTTTTACTTCGAAAGTAGGACGACTATGATCATGAAATTTCTTGGAGGGACTGCTATTTGTAGTATGAAGTAAAAAAAAAATCAGCTCGATCCACTAATAATTTTTCGAGTAATTAACGACCGAATTTTTTTTGGAAACCTTAATTAACAATGACGCCATTGCTTTGTTTATTGTACGATATTGACCGGGTTGGCCTAGAAAAATCATAAATCTCTTCAAGTTTGCGAGACTTTTTGAGATTCTGAAGAATATTAATTTGGGGCAGTTTTCTAACGTTTTCTACGCGACTATCTTTTTTTGACGCGACGTACGTATGTATATGTATATTGTTTAAGCATTGCCGCTTCGAAATTCTCGGAATTGTGATTATCATATCTTGAAGGTATGCTTCAAGACGCGTATTTAAAATAAATGGGCGTCAAGATATTATAATCACAATTCCGAGAATTTCGAACTGGCAACGCTAAAACAATATCTACGTCGCGTCAAAAAAGGTGGTCGTGTAGAAAACGTTATAAAACTAGCCCAAATTAATATTTTTCAAATTCCTGAA
The DNA here is from genome assembly GCA_029963805.1 of Aromia moschata. Lineage (NCBI taxonomy): Eukaryota > Metazoa > Arthropoda > Insecta > Coleoptera > Cerambycidae > Aromia > Aromia moschata. Next base: position 102,330 of record JAPWTK010000582.1, read on the forward strand.
AGAATCTCGCAAATTTGAAGAGATTTATGATTTTTCTAGCCAAACCTGGTCAAAATCGTACAATAAACAAAGAAATGGCGTCATTGTTAATTAAGGCTTGCAAAAAAATTCGATAGTTAATTACTCTCGAAAAGTTATTAACGGATGGGGCTGAAATTTTTTTTACATCCTCACACCAAAAATCACCCCCCCCACAAAATTTTTTTTTCCCTCTTTTTCCCCCCCCCCCCCCCTCCAAAAAAAAAAAAAAAAAAAAAAAAATTTTTAACTTCAGCGGTCATTTGCAAATTAACAATAGCACTTGGAGACATCGGGTTGGGCTTAAAATTTTGGAAATTCAATAGACTACAACTTCTTAAATATATAATGCTATATAAAATATGCCAAGATACGGAGAAATAAGCGAAAATGTGAAAAAAAGACGTTTTTTTTTCACAAATTGTTAATAAAAAAAAATAGCGGACGTTTTCAGCTCTACGGACCCCGCGCATTGTGTTCTACGTAAAAAAATATATAGGGAACCGTTAAAACTAGCCCAATATGTTTCAAGAACAGTGTTTGATGATTTCAGCTCCCTGCCTACTGGACTATACCGTCGAGGATTAAGGACGAGATTAAGATAATCGGGAGAAGGGCAATTGTCATCATCGAAATTTCAAAGACAAAGAAATGTTGATTTATCTCCAAAATTGTGTTACTTTGCATACTCGAAGCTGAAATTCCAGAGAACAGCATCCGAGGAGACGAAGGAACGTTTTTGAATTATTTATCATTCGTTATTAACATTGATATTTACCCCAGCTAATTCACATTTTGGATCAGCATTTCGTTCTGGCCTTTTGTCTTGTTCGTAACTGTTGATGTAATGCGCCATCCCCTCGAGGTTGGCGGAGCGTGACATGATTTGGGTTAGACCTCTGATTGTGGCAAGGTTTTAATATGGAAAGGCCGTTTAGGCACAGGCAAATTATAATGTTCGACTATCGAATTTGATAGAAAGGACGTTAGTGGGGCGGTGAGGCTACTGCTTTATTGTAAATGTAATTAACTATCATCTTTTGACGACACAAGATAAGGAATAGGTATGAATTTTCCCTGAAAACGCGTTAAATACCGTCTAGTAACTAGTCATTAGTAGGGTCCGGAAAGTGTGCTACAACGCAGGATCTGCACTATACAACTCTATGATAAATTATAAACTGTATTTCAAGCCCCTTTGTAAATTATGTACGCTACTGACCGTGCCTGGTAACACACGCTGGACTCTCCCGGTGCAGGAGCGAGGGAAGCCTGATATAATTTAGCGGCATAATAGAGTCCGCGAGCGCAATGTCATGAATAGAGTTCGGAAATCCCGGCTTACACTGTATTTACCTATCCAGAGTTCCCGCATGAGATCGGCGTACTACATTCGGAGGGATCGGTCAGTGGACTGGGTATGCAGGGGTAAGAAATACACGCGTATATAATTTGCAAGATGCTTTAAAATACGGTTTATACTTTCATTATCATAGAGTTTTATAGTGTCGAGTACCCTGCGTTATAGCACAAATTTTCGAACTATAGTAGTGAGTGACACATACGTATTTTGCACCGTGTACGTATCTCTTTACAGTTCATGTAGTGTATTTACATATTATCTGATTATGTGTGTTTTTTTTGCAAAAATAGCAGTCCTAACCATTTTTGATTAAAGTAAAAAAGATGATCGAAAATTTTACAATAGATTGATCACATATTTTATGTATTCCTTGCAATCGTCGATATACGAGAGGGTACCCAAAAAATAACCGTAATTATTTTTTAAAAGCTATATATTTTCAATTTTTTTACAAAACAACCTTATCCCCTTAAAAATACTCTCCATTACAACTAATACATTTGTCCCACCGGTGCTTCCACTGTTCGAAACATTTTTTGTATTCATCTGACAAAACAGCTCCTGACTGACAGCTCCTCCCTGGTTTTTTTCTTGATCTCTTCAATGTTGTCAAATCGGTGTCCTTTCATGCCCCTTTTCATGCGTAGAAATAAAAAAAAGTCACACGGAGCCAGGTCAGGCGAGTAAGGTGCGTGGGGCAGCGGAACCACACCATTTTTAGTCAAAAACTGGCGAACAGAGGTGGCTGTGTGTGTAGGTGCATTGTCGTCGTGGAAGAACCAGTCTCTCCAACCAGAACTGTCGACGGTCTGTGAGCACAAGCTCTCGAATTTTTTTTCGGAGACAGTTGATGGAGCGTCCAGACCACTTTGTCAACCATCGACATGTCGCCATTTTCTAACCGGCACTTGAGTTTTCCGATAGCGTCATCTTTGTAAGCTGTTTTCAACATTAAAACAGTTTCAGCAGCATTTTTACCGAGTAGAAAACAAAATTTCACAGCTGCACGTTGTTCGCTTAAACTTGCCACGCACATAAAAAACGAAACAAGAACAACACAGCGCTAGCAAAAGCAATCACTGAAGATGAACAGAACAAGCTAGGTCGACAACACAGGCGGCACTGAACTGGCAATGAGTTGCGCTATACACGTCTAGCGGCAGAAATGCGTACTACACAAGCTCCGCCCACGGCAATGCTGTTCCGGCTATTTTTGGGTAACCACCGATATTTTGTATATATATATGTAATACATTTTTGACTGAGTTCAGTGCCCGAATAAAAGCTGACGATGAGGTGAAATTTTAAACGAATAAATAAACTGCGCCATCGCTGCATCATCAACGCAGACCCATCCGAAGACCCCCTCCAGCTGTTCAGATTAGCAATTTTTCGCTCTGACCTCGGCAATAAATCGGCGATTTGCTAAGCGCGTTCCCTTCGCTTGTTACGCGACTCCTCTTTTTTTTTCGAGTTTAATCGACAGGACGATAAAGGAGAGCAATAGGGAAAAGGCGTCGGTTGAAACTGCACCCAAATCACCGTTACGTGTCTTTAAAGTGTCCTTAGCGAACACGTACGTCGAAGATATATAACTTTTAGATAAACGGCAGCGTGCAGCGATGTAGGTGGTTCACGTTAATAGTTTAGAGCCGGGAAGTCTCTGATTCGATGGAAATTCGATGGAGATTATTCTCGAACTGTTCGAGTTGGAATTGTAAAAAGAGATATGGGCCATATTGGATGGAATGTTGCGTCCTCGTCTCTTAACACAGTGTTCATACCAGTGGCGGCCTCTGATAAAAAAAAAAAGTGGGGTAGCAAATGCATGAATATGACTAAACTTGAACATTTTTAATCCATTTCAAGGTCATAAGAATTTGAAATTTAGAAATATTTAACGTTCTTAGATTACTATTTAAATACTCTACACTATACAGAAAAACGTTTGCCTTCCCCACTGACGGGGGTTTTGGCTTTCCCCTTTGGGGTTCTGGACAATGAATAGTTGTTACCGAACCTTTCTAGGTATTTAACGAGAGTATTTAAATTTTGCATCATACACCTCAAAACACATGCGATTACGCCATAATTAAACCAGAAAAAACATTAAAACTAAATATATTTTGAAAGTTACCTTCACGCACCATTCGTGGATATTTTGTGCTGCCCAACATGCAAATTCTTCCTATGTATTATCCCTTCTCTGTTAAATTTTGACATTATCTCGTTGGTCCAAACTTAATTTTCTCCAAAAAATGTAGGTCTTCCTGCATTTTCAATAAAATGCTTTCGCAAAATGGCACGCGTCGTACCTCGTCACCTGGGTGGAGAGCTTGCAGTTTTAAAATGGAAAAAGCATGCATTTTATATTTTGCAAGAATTCTCTGTATTGACGAGTAAGATAGTTCCAAATCTTCTGACGCAGCTCTAATCGACGTATGTGGATTTGCATTGAAATATGCCAAGACGTTTACTTGGTTACCTTCATCACCAGTAACATCTTGGGACGTGTTCTAGTAACTTGAGTGACAAATCGTTTAAAATTTGCTTCTATTCTCTTGAAGGCAGTTTTGTTTAAAGGCCGTAAATGTGGATATCTCTCGTTAAAAGAGACAAGTCCTTTCAATAACTTTTCTACATTCTCCATGAAAGAAAAATAAATTGAATATGTCTTCATTTGAATATTTTTGTCGGTTTTCCATAATACACGTTATTATTTACAATAATATGTAGGATTTCTTACTTTGACGTCTACTCTGATGTTTACATTGACAATTAAAGCAAATCGTTTTATTTTCATGGCCAGCTAGTCAGAAGTAATTTAATAAAATGGAAAACTATTGTATCGAAGAAAAAATACCTCGATTGCAAAAAAACGGTAGCAGATAGGTATAGGAAATCCAAATACAGAATAAAAGACCACTCAATTCTCCATCACATAGAGCAACAAAGTACAGGTGGTTCCATTTAAAAAAACTGACTTTTGAGCAGTTCAAATTTGTCAGAATGAACTTGATTTTTCAGACACCCTGTAAATAAAAAAACATCAAAATTTTAAACCACCTGAAACTTTAAGAGTCCGCCCAAGGGCAGCCCAAAGTTTGCTACTATAACTTTTGTTTTGAATCGGTGACGAGCATTTGAATAGGATACTACAAAACCTAATTTTTTCAAAAAAAATTAAACATCTCAAAAACTGCTGAAGATAGGTATAGGGAATTGTTAACAAAGTCAACCTAAAATTAGGAGGGGAATTCAAAAATGTATTAATGTACTGGGTGTTCCATTTAAAATAGAAGTTGATAGCTACTTCCGGTATAACCGGAAGTGCCAGAAAAGCACAAGTTACTTTAGTTGAATATACCGTCCCCGCTAAACCCGATTCTAAATTTTCAAAAATAAATTTCAATGGGAAGTTCATAAATTTTTAATGAACGGGTTAGCTGAATCACCCTGTATACAATCACGGTTCTATACAACCATTTGAAAAAGGTTAAAACTTACCATTCTCAATGTAATCAAAAGCAGCACTGTCAACTTGATTATTGACATCCATTGTTGGCTTTGTAAGGTCTGTTAAATAGGTAACGCTTGATGAATAACGTAAAGTAAAATAAATACGGAATGGACCCTTAAATGTAATGAGAATACTCGTACTGTTTATTGGTGGGTAATAGTAGAGTGGACACTAGCGATTGCTTGCACATGCCACTGAGAGATTAGGAAACTATAGTTACGTGACCCTACTTTATCTGTGGAATAAACCTATGATACAATCAGTGAATATTAGCGTGCAAACCATCAATAACAACCATTAGTACACACGAAATCTAGATGCTACGTATTAGACTGTTACCAACTTAAAGAGCGAAACATAACGTTCTAATTTATTTATATGGAGTTATACGCTAGTTTACTATATTCTTGGATTAAAAATTATCCATGCTTATTGAAGGATGACCTAGGTGCTACAGTAATACATTTGGATTAAAAAACAACAACAACCTTTCTTATAACCTCATAAGTCAGTTCTAAGCAAAGACTGTTCTAAAGACTTGTTTGTGGGAAGTTATTATTAACTACGGACTGTTTTGGACTGCGATTACTTTCCAAGTTACAACCTACGTGCCATAGACTACTTTGACCAAAGTGTTTGTGCTTCCGTATCAGGTGATTTCCTAATACCGAGTTACGTGATGCTAGTTTATCTATTGAATTAGGAAGGATAAAGGTCTACACGCGAGCTCACGTTAGGAAGGGACAAGCTAAACTAAATATTGTTATCTAGGTTGGATAAAATGATCTAGTATTCAATGTCAGGAGGATCAAGTGGAGTTATAAGATTATATTTCTAAATATGTTTATAATAGCATTACTTTGAGTAGACATTTTTTATGCTTATAAATGCGGACTAAATATCGCGATTGACAGTAAAGTATTTTGTTGGGAATACGAAATAATTTCACCACAATGCAACGGATTTTAAGAATATGGTAAAATACATGAATCCTGAACTTACGAAAAATACAAAAAAAAGCGTAAAATAAAAATAAGCGTAACGAAGAGTTTGTAGTGCTTAGTAAACCCTCTATATGCACAAGAGATATCACCATAAGCTCAAAAAAGCGTTGATGAAGCAATGATAATCGGTGTGAGTACCTACATACATACCATTAATCGAGTTAAGTCTGCCGTTTCGTGAGAATAAGGCCAACTTTGTTGTATTTACTAAACGCTTTGTAAGCATAACAATTATCACCTTAAGCTCAAAAAAAAACCCGCTACTTTAAGTAAACCAATATACCTATAGCTGCAATGTTTTAGTATTGCATTCCTGGGTCTATTTAATGATAAAATACACACGTAATGAACAATTTCTGAATGTTTACAGTTGGTCGAGTAGTTTCGTTAAATACTTGTTTATTTAGACATCTATCAGATTTCGTACATACAGACCTATAAAATCAGGCGTGTGGTTTTGTCATTGTAACAAAAACTTTATTGTGGTTAATAAACGCTTTTTAGATGTAACAAACCTTATTATAATCTCAAAAAAGTTTTATTTGTAGGAACAAACCAGTGTTACTATACGTACATACAACAACCCTTAAAAAAATAAATTAAAGTCGTGTGTGGTTTTGTGAGCGTAGCAAAGATTTGTTAATAATAAAAAATTGGCTAATAAACAATTTTTAGGTATCCAAAAATTATTATAATCTTAAAAAAAGTTTTAATTGGATTTAATTAACAAACCACTGATTGAATAGTTTTGTATTGCATTATTGAGCGTATTTAGACACCTATTGAATAATTCAAGAATCTGAGTACATACAAACCTATAAAGGCATGTGTGGTTTTGTGAGCGTGACCAAAAAACTTTTTTGGGGTTTATAACCGATTTTTTGATATACCCCCCCCTTTTTTATCATCCAAAAAAATTTTTTTTGGGGGAAAAACCCGGTTGGGGGCCCCATTTTTTTTTCCCCCTTTTGGGGCCCCTTTCCCCCCCCCCCCCAAAATTTTTTTTTTTTTTCTCCCCCTGGTTTTTTGCCCTTTTTTGTCGGGTCCCCCCCCCCCCCTTTTTTCCCCTTGGGGTTTTTGGGGCGGCCCCCCGCCCCTTTTTTGGCTCCTCCCACCCCCTTTTGGTTTTTTAAAAATTTTTTTATTTTCAAAAAATTTTTTTGTGGGGACACCCCCCCCCCCCCCCCCCCCCCCCCCCCTTTTTTTGGGGGGTTTTTGGGGGGTTTTGTTTTTTTTTTTGGGGGTGGGGGTTTTTTTTTTTTTTTTGTGGGGGGGGGGGTGTGTTTTTTTTTTGGTTTTTGTTTTGTGGTTTTTTTTTTTGGTTTTGTGATTATTTATCAATTTTAGTAATCTGCAATTTATGATCTGAGTACATACAAACATAAAGTCGTGCGGTTTTGTGAGCGAAAAAATGTATAATAAACTTTTTTTGGTATAACAAACTTTATTATAATCTAAAAAAGTCTTATTTGGAGGAAAAAACCGGTGTTATTATGAGTACAATGTTTTATATTACATTATTGGGCCTATTTAGACACATACTGAATAATTTATGATATGTTTATCAATTTGAGTAATTTGCAATTTATGGTCTGAGTACACACAAAACCTATTTAAGTTGTGTGGTTTTGTGAGCGTAACAAAGACTTTGTTGTGGTTAATAAACGCTTTTTTAGGTTTAAAAAACTTTATTATTACATCAATGGGCCTATTTGGACACATACTGAATAATTTATGAATGTTTAACAATTTGAGTAATTTACAATTTATGATCTGAGTACACACAAGACTTATTTAAGTCATATGTGGTTTTGTGAGCGTAACAAGGACTTTATTGTGGCTAATAAACAGTTTTTGGGTATATAAAAAATTATTATAATCTTAAAAAAGTTTATTTGGAGGAACAACCCACTGACACTACACATACAATGTTTTGTACTGCATTATTTGGACCTATTTAGACACGTATTGAATAATTCAAGAATATTTATCAATTTTAGTAATCTGCAATGTATGATCTGAGTACATACAAACATATAAAGTCGTTTGCGGTTTTGTGAGCGTAACAAAGATATTATTGTGGTTAATAAACGATTTTTTTGGTATAACAAACTTTATTATAATCTAAAAAAGTTTTATTTGGAGGAAAAAAACGGTGTTATGTATTAGGCGTACAATATTTTGTATTACACTATTGGACCTATTTATACACACGCAGAATAATTTACGAATGTTTCATTTTAGTAATTGAAGGGATTAGAATAAAAAGGGTATAAATATCATTTTCATTATTTGAAGATATTTGAGCTTAAAGTTAAGTAACTATATAAAAGTAAGGAAAACATTTAAGTAAAATCTAATTTTATTTTGATTAATTAAAAAATGGCAGAATTTTTAACTCAAAAGTTGTTTAGGATAATACTCATATTTTTCAAAAAAAAAAACACACCCTTTTTATTCCAAACATTTTTTTAATAAAATGTAAAGTAAAAATAAAACAAGAAATTCAAACAAACTTTATTCCCGAAATTAAGAAAACAAATCTATTCACTACTGTCAGAATCAGAGTTCAGTATAGGTATATCATCCACGTCGTCGTCAAACTCAGAATCGTTATTACAGAAATAAGCATCATTCTGTGTATTTTTTGACGTAGAAGCAGTAGTTTTGGAAGTTTGATTTCTTTTTTCTTGCCTTTTTGTTTTAGTTTTCTTACTTCCATGCTTCAGATCTTTATAAAAGCTATGATATACAACTGGTATATATTCTAGAAGTGTTTGCAAATTTTTCCATTTTTCTACTGAAATATTAATAGGATTTTCATTCAACTTTGAGCAAAATATTTTCTGCAAATCTCTTGGTGGTCGGCCATTATCCAAAAAAGGGCACTCGCATGTTGTAAAAGGAAAATCATCATCAATAGTAATCTTAAACTGGAAAGCATATGTCTTGGAAGTTTCGCTTAAGTTTTGTTTCTCTATGTCCTTTTTTGGATCGCCTATTGTAGCATTCAGATGAGCAAATGAATAAAAATCTTCTTTTCTCGTATCATCTTATTTTCTCGTATCTTGAAGCGTTTAGAAGCTGATCCTATTACATTACTCCAATCTTGTGGTGTAAATACTTGCGGAAATTTCCTTTTACATTTTTCTATTAGTCCAAATGACCTGTTATACTTCATGTAGTGTGTGGCCCCGCAAAAAAAAATTTTTTTTTTTTTCCTCCGTATGAGTAACTTTTTTTTAATTTAGCGTTCATCAGATTTTGTTGGTATTTATTATAACAAAAATATATAGGAAAAAAACGAAGAAGTTTCTATTCTTAATCGATTTTAACCTTATTTACTTGTCAAGACTGTCACATCATTGACGCCTTGTTTATTTTACAAATTGTACAGTCACTTGTCAAAAGTTTGACATAACCCAAAGCTTAGACATGACCGCTATTTCCATCTCTGTTCATAGCCAGAGTTGATGTTTTTTTTGATGTCTCCATATATGACACAGCAACTTACCTTCAGCACTTTCTATTTCTTCATCATTTTCCATTACGTGTTTATATAGCACAAAACAGAAAAGAATAAATAGATATTATTGGATAGGTTGAAACTCAGTAATTGTTTGGTATATTGTGGGTTGGAATAAAAAGGGTACAATTGTATTTGTATCATTTTTTATGCCAACAAAATCTGTACTTTCGTTTACCAGATTTTTCTACTACGCAATATACACCATAGGAAATTGCACCATTACATATTGGCGATATATGTGTAGAAGAAAATAAGTTAAAAGACACCAGTAAGAAGACAGTTAGATGCTACAGTGGTTCACGCTTGTGCACCTATTAGAAACGTAGACCTAACAGGTTGTGGGGCGGGATATTGCCTGCACGCCTTTCGCCGAATTTGAGTGGAGTGGAAATCAGTACTTGTTCGCAGCTATGGGGGTGTACATCGACTTAGCCGTATGAAACGAAATTCTTACATAATTCTGACTTTTACAATTATCCCATACAATTAAAAATAAGTGTACGAACATAATTGTATTTATTTTCAAATATTTGTATTCCTTAATTAACCGGTCTACAAGAAAATAAAATTGGTTCTATAAAAAAATAAAAAATAAAAAATATAAATCAATCCGGTTATAATACGAAAGAAAGAAAAAATGCCTCTTGAATAAGTGGTTCAAAAATGTCGCCCCTTTGTGCTTCGCAAAAACCTAGTTTATCGTAAAACTCAGTTCTTACGCGTTCTAACACTTCAGGGGAAATATTATTTAGGACTTGTACAATTCTGGCCCGTAAATCATTTAAATTTCGTGGTCTTTCATGTTCATGTCCGTAAATAGTTTGTTTTAAATATCCCCAAACGAAGAAGTCGTTGGGCGATAAATCGGGGGATCTGGGTGGCCATTTAATTGTGCCCGTAGTACTAATAAGTCGCCCAGGAATTGTGGTTTCCAAGAAATTTGTTACTTGTCGACTGTTGTGGACCGGGCAGCCGTCTTGTTGAAACCACACATTCTATTTACGCAGACACGGCTAAACTGATTACTTATTTCGGTTATTGTACTTTAGAGTCTAGACAAGAATTAAATTCACACGTGCGCATTAGACAATAAACAAGATTAGACAATAAACGAGAAGAAGAGACAGATAATAAATTATAACAGTTTTAAAACGACATATCAGTCTGGCAGCTAAGGATATAATAGTTCTCTCTCAGTTCCCTTTATTTGAAGAGTTTATTCTTTTCTTATTTATTAATGCTCGGCTTTGCAATCTTGCACTTTCCTAACCGGTATGTCGATAAATGTATTTAAAATCACTTGCACCATTTCTATTCCAAAATTAGGCATCTCACCTATAAGAAAAGACTTTATTGTGGTTAATAAATGCTTTTTAGGTTTAAAAAACTTTATTATAATCTTTAAAAAGTGTTATTCGGAGGAACAATCCAGTGTTTACTATGCCCACAACGTTCCAGTATTGTATTCTTTGCCCAATGGCCCGTCCGATTCGTCTATTCCCCGCGTATTTATTAAATTTCGAAGCGGCTTCGGCCCATATCGCCGAGATTAATGAGACGTCTGGCACAACGAATGCCCGGCAATCCGTTCGGCCGCTTTAAATTGGAACGGCGCGGCGCACATGTAGCGCCACGCGCGATAAAAACACAGGAGTATTTCAGCGCTGAAATACAAGTACAGATTGCTTTTTTATACGCTAAGGCCGTTCGTAATATATAAGGCGCGGGGGCGGCCTCCTTCGGCGCGCCTGACCTGCCGACCCGCTCGCGCCGGATGGGCCTTTCAGGTTGATTTCAGCGGACTGAAATACCGCCGGTCTACCTGAAACTGAAATAGTCGCAACATGGGCTGATTTACTGCGGAATTAATAGCGTTTAGTAAATTATGTAACCTTTGCAAGACGAATCAGGACTGATAATACGGGGAAGACTGATATTAATTAATCAGAGAGTTACGGGGAAGACTGCTATTAAAAATGGTTATATTGAATTTCACGAAGATATCCTGAATATAACCGTAACACTAGTCAATTCAATGTCAATTATTTGACATGGAAATGTCTGAAATATAGAAAAAAATGTCCTAGTAAGTTTTGATATCGTTCTTCTGAATCTGTTATAAGATTTTTGAAATTCAAAATGGCGGATGCAATTACCAGTTGCTGAAGCGAAAAAACCAAATGCATTTTGATAATGTAGGTATGTAGAGGAGTGATTTGGAGTTAGTAATCAGACTTCAAAATGGTAGATATACTCGTAAAATGGAGGATTCAGGATGTCAACTTATAATAGAAAAATTATAGAAATATTGGGTAAATATACGTCTATGACTGTGACTACTGTACTTGACTTGAATACACGTCAATGACTGTGACTGTAGCTGATTTTAAATTTCAAAATGGCGGATTCAATATGGCGATCGAAAAACAAAAGTTTTTTACACACGAACTCTTGAGTAAATAAATATTTTCATCAGTGGTGTCAGATTTTGCACTTTTTTTTCGGAAACCATCACTTGTTCAGGACTGATAATACGGGGAAGTCTGATATTAATTTATCAGACAGTTACAGGGAAGACTGATATTAAAAATGGTTACATTGAATTTCAGGCGACAGACTGAACATACCGATATCCTGAATATAACCGTAACACTAGTCAATTCAATGTCAATTATTTGACATGGAAATGTCTGAAATATAGAAAAAATGTCCTAGTAAGTTTTGACATCGTTCTTCTGAATCTGTTATAAGATTTTTGAAATTCAAAATGGCGGATGCAATTACCAGTTGCTGAAGCGAAAAAACCAAATGCATTTTGATAATGGAGGTATGTAGAGGAGTGATTTGGAGTTAGTAATCAGACTTCAAAATGGTAGATATACTCGTAAAATGGAGGATTCAGGATGTCAACTTATAATAGAAAAATTATAGAAATATTGGGTAAATATACGTCTATGACTGTGACTACTGTACTTGACTTGAATACACGTCAATTACTGTGACTGTAGTTGATTTTAAATTTCAAAATGGCGGATTCAATATGGCGATCGAAAAACAAAAAGTCTTTACACACGAACTCTTGAGTAAATAAATATTTTCATCAGTGTTGTCAGATTTTGCACTTTTTTTCGGAAACCATCACTTGTTCAGGACTGATAATACGGGGAAGTCTGATATTAATTAATCAGACAGTTACGGGGAAGACTGATATTAAAAATGGTTACATTGAATTTCAGGCGACAGACTGAACATACCGATATCCTGAACATAACCGTAACACTAATATTACATTTTTCACTTTGAAAAAATTCATTTATTTGACATGGAAATGACTGAAAAATATAGAAAAAATGTCCTAGTAAGTTTTGACATCGTTCTTCTGAATCTGTTATAAGATTTTTGAAATTCAAAATGGCGGATGCAATTACCAGTTGCTGAAGCGAAAAAACCAAATGCATTTTGAAATATATGGAGGTATTAGTAGACTACAAAATGGTAGATACTAAAATGGAGGATTCAGGATGTCAACTTATAATAGAAAAATTATAGAAATATTGGGTAAATATACGTCTATGACTGTGATTACTGTACTTGACTTGAGTACAACGTCAATGACTGTGACTGTAGTTGATTTTAAATTTCAAAATGGCGGATTCAATATGTCGAAAAAGTCGTGAAAGAACACTAGTAAAAAATCTTTACATCGTTTGTATCACTTTTTTGGAAAATCACTTGTTTGGTTTATTATAGAAAGGGGAATTAGAAGATTTTTTAGTTTTTGAATTCAATGAGGAAAAAAATGGGGGAGAAGATAAAAAGGTAGATATAAAATGAGACAGGATGTCACTTTAAATGAAAAATAAAAAATAAATAAATATTTTCATCAGTGTTGTCAGATTTTGCACTTCATTTCGGAAACCATCACTTGTTCAGGACTGATAATACGGGGAAGTCTGATATTAATTAATCAGACAGTTACGTTGAAGACTGATATTAAAAATGGTTACATTGAATTTCAGGCGACAGACTGAACATACCGATATCCTCAATATAACCGTAACACTAGTATTACATTTTTCACTTTGAAAAAGTTCAATTATTTGACATGGAAATGACTTCTTCACGAATATGTTATAAGATTTTTGAAATTCAAAATGGCGGATGCAATTACCAGTTGCTGAAGCGAAAAAACAAATACATTTTGATAATGGAGGTATGTGGAGGAGTGATTTGGAGTTAGTAATCAGACTTCAAAATGGTGGATGTAAAATGGAGGATTCAGGATGTCAACTTACATATAATAGAAAAAATATAGTTAGCAAATATTGCTGATAAATCTACGTTCATATGCACTGTGACTACTGTACTTGACTTAAATACACGTCAATGACTGTGACTTATGGTAGACTTTGATTTTAAATTTCAAAATGGCGGATTCAAATTGGCGAACGAAAAACAAAAAATATTTAAATCACGAACTCTTGAGTAATAAATATTTTCATCAGTGTTGTCAGTTTTGCACTTCTTTCGTAGAACCATCACTTGTTGAGATCGATTGAAATTAGAAACGAAAAAAAGGCGCTCTTTATTGATTTAAACGATAATCAAATATCCCAAACGATAAATATTCGTCACATGATAAAGTCAAATGATAGTGATAATAACATTAAATGTCACTTTTTGTTCTTCTGAAATTTAAATTTCTGACACATTATATGGAACGGCATTTCCTATTACTGGTGCTAATATAAGTGAAAACAATGAGTACTTCCCAAGTAAATAGCTCAGTACATAATTAGGTTTTTATCAACTTGTATTCGATCTTAATGGTATTTCTATCAACAGATTCGTAATCATCGACCTTATAAACAAAAACCCATGTATGTAATGTTTTTCATAAAAATTCTATTAGTCCTCTGTCTTTAGACATTCTAGCAGAATATAAAATGTTTGTCTTTCATATACTTTTTGAGGTTAGTTTTGCGATATTAGATCCGCCATATTTTTGTTTTTTAAAATACTGACTTCAAATTCGTAATTAGCGAACACCGAACCTCAAAATATTGATGTTTGGACAAAGACGAGGAATATTTTTTAGAGCCAGTATACTGTATTTTCCGTCCACTAAAGGTTAATGAACTATGGGATTCAAGCCACCTAAACAAATTCAATTGAATTATTTGGCAATAAACTCATTTGATTAACGAAACACAACCCGACAACAAACTAACACCATTTCGTTCTTGATAATATAATAATAAAAAATTAAATATTTTCAATGTAGAATCCTCAAAATGCATACCTCGAACGTCTTAGCCAGCACCATAATCGTGAATAAAAATATCTTCTAACGTTACTGAACATCTAGACGTGACTGGATCTAATCGCAAATATTATTCTCCTTTTTATGTCAGCTAGATCGCGTGGTTTAGTTTTGTGTATCATATCTTCATATCCCAGCCCCATAAGATGAATTCTAATGACGTAAGATCAGGTAGTCGTGCTGGCCTTTCCAGTGGTCCTAGCGTGCCTATCCACCGATATGGAAATGTTAAGACGAGGTAATCTGCCGGATTTTGATTTGGTAATGTGGTGGTACTCTTCCACCCTGCTGGAACCACTGGGTCCATCCATATTAGCTGGAACTTGTAGGGTTATTTGAATAGTTGCAGGTATCAGTTTCATCATATCAAACAAAACATTTCCTAGCTAAAAATACGTGCTTCTATCAAAATCAGCTTCAGTGAGCTCTTGAGTTACTTTTGCAACTATTTAATACTAACACAATAACATGGCTAATGAACGGCTATGGCGTTTTCAGCAATACTAACAATATCTGAATATGAGGATTGTTATTCATTTTTATGTCTTCTTTATGGTGATGTCAAATTTTTTTTTTTTTTTTTTTACTATATCTTTTTAAAAGGCCAAGGCCACAAGCGAAACCATGTTTGCTAGCTTTCTGATTATCAAGAACGAAACGGTATTGGTTATTAAGTTTTTGATTTGTTGTAGCGAATTTTTCAATCAGATGAATTTACTTTTGTCTGGTAATTGTTGCAATAAAATTTAAAACCATAGCATTTTTCAGTAGAATAACTGTCAAATGAGTGTTTTATTTACAAACTCCTTGAAATTTAAAAATATGGGGGTAACAACTGTCACTCGAAGGGGTTGAAGTTATGGGTGAAATTTGTACGTTGCAGCAGTATTTGATCTAAATTGGTTATTTCTGTAGTTTTGTCATATTTTTTTAAAGAAATAAATGGTATAGTTGTCTCAATCTATTTTTAAAAGTAATGTTCTGTACACCCAAGGATCTCAAAAGTTCTCGGATGACACTTCCCCTCACCCTTACTCACCACGTATCGATTCCGCATTCTCGAACTGATTGTTACGAAATGAATTTTCGACTTCATCCATTAAAATAATTGGCCGTCTAGAATCGAACACCGCACCGGGGATTGCCTCTTCAACTTTCCGGGCGCACCTAAACCTAATTAACGGCAATACTCGTTCCTTGAGCGAATATAAATCGCTTTGTTTACCTGCGTGGCAACACCAAGAAAAAGTACGAAGCGTGGAAGCGAAGACGAAAGAGAACCTAGTAGAAACAAAAAATACTAAATAGAAGCGCGATGTTGGTACGAATCGTTAACCGTTGAGTGAGACGGTAGGTCCCAGGAACGACATCTAGTGTTTGTTAGACTTATCAGACCCAAAGGAAATTCTTTCAAATTATTTTTCTTAAATGGAACACCCTGATTTTTACATATTCGGATGTAGAATAGAAAACTACCACCATAAATATCAAAAAGTTTATTTTTATTGATAAGAGTATAAGAGTAAATATTTTTCAAAACAAAGATTTTACTGTGATATGTCAGACTGACACAAATTATTGAGTTTGTTTTTTCAGTTTCGTTTCTTAATTTCACAATTTTAAAATGGCAATGAAGCTTTCAGAATCTGAACGAACTGACATCTTGCTGATGCGTGGATGTGATGATCGTCAACGTTCTTTTGAAGAAGTTCGGACTTTCGTTTATCCGGATCGCCAAATCAGTAAAAGTAAGGTGTATTGGACAATTTAAAAATACGAAGCATTTCGTCAAATAGAAGATTTTCCAAGAAGTGGACGTCTAAAGACAGCAGTCGATGAAGACGCCAGTCTGAATATGTTATTAACGGTTCAAGAAAATATCACATGCCCTCAACGAAAGGACACATTGATGAGATCTCCCAAAAAGCTGCCCACAAAATTCTAGTATCTGCAAAACTGAAACTCATCAAAATGCATATTCATCATGAGCTCTATGAAGATTATCCTGATCACATAACACATTTTTGTGAATCATTAACAGAACAGCCTAATTTTGTAGTCTAATAGTTAGAATAGTCTTTTCTGAAGAAGCTATGTTTTATCTCAATGGTTTTCCAACAGGCACAATTGTCATTATTGGGTAATTGAAAACCCTCATTGGATGGAAAAAAGTAAACTTTATTGGATACTTTTTCTTGAGAGGAAATTGATGAACGATATTGGACCAGCACATGTACTTCTCTTTCCAAATCCAAACAGACATAATCATCCAGATGGGAATATTTGGTTTCAATTTATTACAGTTATAAATACGAATAATTTAAGAAATCAACCGTATTATCCCATAAGTAATACAGAACTTGTTAAGAAATTTTATCTTTAGAAAACATCTGGAGAAGCTGACAGCATGATCGGCAAAACGTCAAGGCAAGTTAGACGACTGAGACAGAATCCGGAAGAAGCTACTTCAGCATTAGACAACAGCTGTGAAAGCCCTGCCGTCTTCAGTGAAAACTTATTTTTCATAATTTGTAATGAACAAACCGCATACTAAAGATTTTTCTGGTAAGAAAATAATTTAGTCCTATATTACCGATTTTATATACAGTCCTATATCAATATTTTATTTGTTCAATGGTATCAATATTTCATTTGTTGCCAACTATATACAGTCATCGGATAATCTCTCTTCAAATATACTCCAACTCTCCGCAGTCATAAATTATCTCTCAAACAACCCACCGAGAACCTAACCGGATATAATCCACGCGTCCCGTCAATTCCGGATTAAATAAATGTAAACAAACGCGTGGAGTAAGAACGGCGAAATTTCGGATTTCTCTCAATAAACCATAATAATATCGGCCCTAATGGATGACGCTCTGCCACTTTCTGCTGGCGCGACATTCTCGAACCCATAAAATTACTTGATTTATGCGAGCGATCGATATCGAGCACCCTCAACTTCGTAGCAAACAAAATCCACGAAAGGCCGTAATGTCCGAGTCGAGCGCACAAATCCGGGCTCTTCTATCGCCACTATCCGAAGGCTCGATCGAGATTTACGCAGGGAAGTCATGCAAAGTGGACGAGAGGCTGGTGCCGCCTTATCAAAATTTTGAGGCAGAAATTATGGTCTATTTTAATGGACATCATGGGAAATTGTCGTCCCAAGGTTGAAAATATAATTGACTAGAGTCCGGAAAGTTTGCCATAACGCATGTTAAACTCGCGCATGCGCGAGTCCCGACGTTGGCAGGATCAATCAGTGGCGGTATGCATGGGCAAAGAAATACACAAATATATAATTTACCAGGCGCTTAAAAATTACGGTTTATACTTGAATTCATCATACAGGGTTTGTCCGGAAAGTAATGTCAGTGAGCTTTGAAAAATGGTTTTTATTGGTTCTATGTGTACAAATTATTAGAAACTTTCAAAATACATTCCTCCTGCGTCCACACGTCGGTTCCAGCGTGTCTTCCACGCATCAAAAGCCGCACGGTAGTCGTTTTCCGGAATCGCCTTTAAAGCGTCGGTTCAAGCCTTCTGAATGTTTTTCACCGACCCAAAATGCTGTCCTTTCATTGGGGTTTTGAGACGCGGAAACAGAGAAAAGTCTGGGGGGGGGGGGGGCACATCGGGGCTATAGGGAACAACGGTGATGCCTGCCTTGACGAGGTAATCGGCCACGAGGAAGCAGGTGTGCGAAGACGCATTGTCGTGGTGAAGCTTCCAGGATTCTGAGATGTTTGGGCGGACGCGATTCACCCTGCGTTTCAGCCGCTTCAGCACCTCGACGTAAAACTTTCCGGTTACGGTTGTCCCCTACGGAACGAACTCATGATGGACCAATCCCCGGCAATCAAAAAAGACAATCAGCATTGTCTTGATCTTTGACCTGGACATCCTGGCCTTCTTGGTGCGAGGGAGTTCGACGTGTGCCATTCCGCACTTTGCCTCTTCGTCTCCGGATCGTATTCAAAGACCCAACTTTTGTCCCCGGTAATGACGTCATCAAGGAAAGCGGGGTTGTCTTCGCAGGTGTCCAAAAGTTCTTGGCAGGGTTTGACGCGCCTCGCTTTTTGATTCGTCCGTTAGCACTTTTGGCACGAGCTTCGCGCATACCTTCCTCATTCCTAAAGACTCCGACACAATTTCGTGAAGAATGGTTTTCGTAATGTCTAATGTTTCGGAAATTAAACGGACACTTAGACGACGGTCAGTGTTCAACAAGTCACGCACACGTTTCACATTGTCGTCAGAACTGGAGGTTGATGGCCGTCCAGCGCGGTTCTCGTCGTTGACATCTTCCCGACCTTCTGCGAAGGCCTTGTGCCACCGGAAAATTTGCCTGTCGAAAGACAATCGACGCCGAAAGCCTTCTTCAACATTGGAATGGTTTCCGCCGCACTCTTCTCCAGTTTCACACAAAACTTGATCGCCACCCGTTGCTCAAGCGAATGTTACATTTTTTCTTGCACTGGGTCACTGTAACGACTCTCAAAGAACGAGTGATGCGACCGCTACAACGACCGGTAGCCAACTGACGATTATTGGATCTTGTTGCCAGATCCCCCCACCACAATCCCAGCACGTAAAGCGCGGGCTGGCGCGTACAGTCTCGGGAAAAAAATTCACTGACATTACTTTCCGGACAAACCCTGTAGAGTTTTATAGTGACGACTCTACGCTATGGCACACGTTTCCAGACCCTAATAATGACGTGTTCCAAAAGGCCAGGGCACGGCAATAACGAAACTTCCTTCATTCTTTCAAAAATAAAATTGTTCAACACCTTCCGGACGGCATTGCGTTTTCAGATGTCTCTGTTACAATCAATTTTCTTTGCTCTGTCAGATGGAGGACACACTCACAAGGAAATAAAAAAGAAAAAAAAAGCGTAATTAAATCTGGCTATGACGAGAGAGATAGAAATAGTGGTCATGTCGAGGCTTTTCAGTTTTGTCAAACTTTGTAAATAATAGCTGTCACATAATGTAACAGCTTTGACAATTAAATAAGGTTATAAAGGGTATCCCCCCATAAGTATTGTGAAATGCCCCCCCTTTTTTTATTTTCCTCGGATGATGAAAGTGTTTCTTAGGGCTAATTATGAAAGGTAGACCGAATTTTAGGCCCAAAAAAATGTTCCTCTCAGCTAGGTATGGAAAAAAAAACTGTTTTTTACGTTTTATTTCTTTTCTCGGTTTTTTAGCTGTCGAAAAAATCTGAAAAAATTCATGAGTACAGAAAATATTAGTAGTTTTATGAAAAAAAAGGTCATTCAAGGTCATTATGACCTCCAAAAAAATTATTTAAACTTTAAAAATCCCATATCTTTTAACCAAAAAAATGCTTCAGGCTCAGATTTTTATGTTTTATGTTTTTATATTTTAACGGTGGTTTTTGCCCAAAGTGCGTAAAAATTTTTCAACGGTTTTTTGAGTATTGTGGCTCAATGACCTCAAACACCAAAAAAAAGAAAAATGGGAAAGAGGGGGAAAAAAGATGCGTTTTGGGGGTTTGAAATCAAACAGGGCAAATCATCAAGAGTGACTTTTCTGAGAAATCAAAAACACAAAATTGTTTCCTCTTTTAAACTCGATCCGGGGACATACTGTATAGAGCATGTTCCATTTCTATGAATATGAAAATACTTTTAAACAAGTATATAATGATGAAATAAAACGTACTACACTCGAACCCCTCTTAAGTGACCTTCGCTTAATTCACATCCTCTCTTATTTCACCACGTTTTCCCCTATTATCTCACGAAATTATTTCCCCTAATTATTTCCTCTATTATGCCCTCTTAAGTCGCCGCCTGTAAATGTTTTAGAACTACGTTTGGAAATTGGATTCTCGCATGAATACAATATTTATTGAAAAAAATGATTGTGTAATACATTAAATAAGGACACCTAACCTTTAAAATATTTTAAAATAGGTTAGGTGTCTTTTAAAAATATTTAACCTTTAAAATATCCATTCAAGTGGAAAATTGAACTTTGTCACGCACGACTGGGTATACTTACGTTGATTTTTTCGTCCAGTTTGCTCATTTTTCGTTATAACAAGTGCTGTGGTAGATCTCTAAATATTTCTTTTTGCAGCTAAAACACGAAAAAGTTGAGGTTATGATCGCGACTTAAGAGAGACTAAATTTCGCGACTTAATCGATACGATGATGCACGGATTTGGTGACTTAAGAGGGGTTCGACTGTATATGAATTAAAACTTCTCAAAAGGTTTTTAATTATTCAAATTCAAATTACATGGTATTGTACAGAGTGTCCCGAATAAGCCAACCAAGAAACGTTCAACGCCCTTTTATTTAATATTAAAGAAACTCAGCACAATTTGTAGAGGACTTGCAATTATGCGACATACATTTTTTATGGGGTCCATAAGGCCGTCGTGGGAGTGAAATGGGAAATTAAAGTTCTTATCTCCACTGGTTTAATAGTGACAACATGCATAGGTACCAATAAAGAAGACAGACTGTAAGCAAGTTTTACTCCTTTTTTGTTTAGTAGATTACTTTCTATTTTTTTGGGAGAATTGACTTATATACGTTATATAAAATTATACAGGGTATTCCATAATTCTGTTAATTCTTTTAAAGGGTGTGTTATACAAGTGATTTAAAAGGTGGGTCTTTCACATATGTATACTTTATATTCGAACTCTCCTTGCATATACAAGGCGAGCCAAAATTGCGTTTTTAATTTTTTATCTCAATAATTGAACGCCATAAGGATATGAGATTTGGTGTGTGTCTTTTACTATCAGAAGGAGATATTGGGGTGATATTTGTATATTCCCTCTGCACCCGCATGGGTTTGAAACTAGCAACCCCTATTAATTTTTTATGTCATATGTTTTTTGTGGGCTACAAAACTTATTTTATTGTCCAATTTAAAGGGCAAACCTAATGTGAAACTTTGGAAAAAATCGATTTTTTGTTTTTTGCGTATTTCGATAGTCTATACCTTTAAAAATAACATACTAAAATTTCACGTGCGTATCTCAAATAGTTTTTGAACTACAGCCTTCTAAAGAGTAGCCGCTAATTGGTTAGAAAGTTACGTCTGCTACGGGGCCTACCTGAGTTATTGTTTGGACTCTGTCGTCATCGTCGGCGCCGGATTTATATTTAACGGGCCCTTGGGCAAGAAGACTGTGGGGGCCCCCTTGTAAGAAAATCGAATTCTGTGGGGGCCCCCCTTGTAGAAAATCAAATTTTGTATTATCTAATTATATATCGGTTATTAATTATTATATTCTTTCGAAGAAGTTTTATTATTTGAATGATCAATATGTACGTGTATGTTCCACGTTCTTTGATTTTCGAAAATGTAGGAGACAAAAAAATATGGGTTATTCAACTTGTGGGGGCCCCTGGGTTGTGGGGTCCCCGGGGCACGTGCCCAAAGTGCCCTTATGTAAATCCGCCACTGGTCATCGTAAGTCATTATAATAGGATTCCAACAGGCGGTTTTTGAAGAAGAGGAAGGTGAATTGTATGGGCCTGAAATAGCAGATTAGCTCTAGGTATGATATTTATCTATTTATAACAATGAAATCAATAATTTTATCTTTTAACGCGTTTTTCTCCAAACTGCATTTTTCTAATTTGCTGCTGTTATAACTCAATTACAAATCATTCGATCGATTTGATTTTTTTTCTGCTTATTTTGCATATGTTTCTCTATACAATGACCCTCCAGTTTTTCGATTGTATGAAAAATGTAATTTTGGCACGCTAAAAATCATCAGATTTTTGAGCGAAATTTTAAACTTTTTTTCAAAACTCTGTCATTTTCTTAAATTCCCTTTTTTTTCACAATCCTGGGTCACTGCATAGGCAATACCTTCTAGTTTAATAGTTTTTTATTTTTTTTTTATTCCAGCCACTGTGAAGGCCGCAATCACTGCAGCAGTGGAGGAACTTTTTTTTCGAGACTTGGGAGTTAGCGAATAACTCACTGAAAATTAATTTTTTTTGTTTAAAAATTTTACTATGTATTCATTATTTATGTACAAATATATCCTCAAAATTTGAAAACATTTGATGCAGTTTTTTTTTATTTAATTCCCAAATATCACCTTTTTTTTTAGAGTTTGGTTCAGGTATGTGGACGACATCTTCGCGGTATTTAATACAAAAGCAATTAGTTTAGATAATTTTGTTGCCAAATTAAAAAACCGTTTCCCTACCATAAAATTTACATATGAAGTGGAACACAATGAACAGCTACCATTTTCAGATGTATTAGTTATTAGAAATAGTGAAAATAAGTTAGAGTTTGATGTATATAGGAAAGAAACCGCGACTCTTAGATATATTCCCAACGATTCACACCACCCGTTTCAACATAAAATGGCAAGTTTTAATTTTCTAATTCACCGTTTGTTAAATTTCCCCCTCAATAAAGAGAGGTTTGAACATGATAAACAATTAATTAAGAATATAGCCAAGAGTAACGGTTATTCAGTCCATTTAATAGATAAGTTAATAAGGAAGCATAAATTTAAGAGAACCCTGTACAATTCTACGACTTTTCGTAGAGATACTGACAATTCGAAATTTGCTTCGTTACCATATGAACCTAAATTCACCCGCGGACTAGATAAAGTTTTTAAGAATATTAATATCAATTTGGTTTATAATTCTAAAAATAAACTACAGACGCTTTTGGGTAACCCAAAGACAAAATCAACAATAACGAAAAGTCAGGAATATACGAAATAAGTTGTAAAGATTGTGATCAAAAGTATATTGGGCAAACAAAAAGATCTATATTGACTAGATTTAAAGAACACATGGCTCATTTGAAATATGGCAGAACAGAAAAATCTTGTGTTGCCCAACACGCTTTTGACAACAACCATAGGATAGATATAAATAATTTAAAATTAATTAGAAATGTAACAAACAGTAGACAGTTGGATGCCTTTGGAAGTTTAGAAATCATTAAGTGTAACAATAGTATGAATAAGGACAACGGTCCGATACCCACCAGTCCACTGTTTGCTATGATAATCAAAGACAGTTACGGTTCAGTGAACCGTGGCAACAAATTTGGTATAAATAGTGCAAGTGTGTAGGCTAGAATTTAGTTTAATCTTCTCCTGAAGATTCCAACTTGGTTGGCGAAACGCGCGTCGAGAAAAGTGTAGTAGTTCGGTGTTTCGTGGAAAACGTCCAGTTTTTTATTTCTACGCCGGGTTCCAGTACCCACTCCAGGGTTTTGGCATTTGTTCCATGTAAGCTAGTACGTTAGTTGTGTATAGTGGACACGAGTTATTCATATTCTTTATTATTTAATTGGATCTTCCCAAGTAACGCCGACGTCGCTATCAAGGACAAAATAATGCTCTTACTTTAATGGGGAAGCTCCTTCAGGGTGTCATATTGAAACCTAATTTCGTCGCGACACTGGAAAATTTAATTTTTTTCGCGAGCAACCCGATAGTCTCCCTTCTACCGTATTCGAGGAGGGGGGACGGCACGCAATTGCGTTTTAAAAAATTACCGCCCCGTTAAAGGGGGGATGAAATATTCACGCATTCGCACCCCAATTTCAATAAGGTTATAAAATTGACAGATATATTAATGACACCTACTGCGGGCAAATTTATATTTTGGGTTTATTACTTGTTTTGAAAAATCGCACCGTTTCGCGATATTGGGTGATATATTCGTGTTAAATTATAATCCCTTTGCCTAAAACGTTTCACGAGCGGGAACGAAAAATATATAGGCAATAGAAAAAGGGAGAATCAACTGGCATATACGGTGATTCAACTAACTCGTTCATTAAAAGTTTATGAACTTCCCATTGAAATTTATTTTTGAAAATTTGGAATCAGGGGTTAGCGGGGACGGTCTATTCAACTAAAGTACTTGTGTTTTTTGACACTTCCGGTTATACCGGAAGTAGCTATCAACTTCCTTATTTTAAATGGAACACCCAGTATATTAATACATTTTTGAATTCCCCTCCTAATTTTAGCTTGACTTTGTTAACAATTCCCTATACTTATCTTCTGCAGTTTTTTGAGATATTTTAATTTTTTTGAAAAAAATAGGTTTTTGTAGTATCCTATTGAAATGCTCGTCACCGATTCAAACAAAAGTTATAGTAGCAAACTTTGGGCTGCCCTTGGGTGGACTATTAAACTTTCAGGTGGTATGTAATTTGATGTTTTTTTATTTACAGGGTGTCTAAAAAATCAAGTTCATTCTGAAAAATTTCAACTGCTCAAAAGTCAGTTTTCTTAAATGGAACACCCTGTATTTTATTGCTCTATGTGATGGAGAATTGAGTGATCTTTCATTATGTATTAGGATTCCCTATACCTATCTGCTACCGTTTTCTTGCTATCAAGGTATTTTCTTCGATACCATAGTTTTACATTTTATTAAATTATTTCTGTGACTAGCGGGCCATGAAGCTCACCAGCGATCTTCAAAGATATTGGTTAATTCATGGTAAACTTCACGGGTTAGTGGGCTGGAGCGCCATCCATTTTGTACCAACACGTATTCAGAAGATTTAGTGGCAAATTTTCCAAAAAATGTCAAACTACCGTTCTAGAATTTCTAGGTATTTACGAGGAATTTACATTTTCATCTTACACTTCAAAACACAAGCGATTAACCATAATCAAACAAAAACAGTAAAACTAAATGTATTTTGAAAGTTACCTTCACGCACTATTCGTGGATTTTGTTCTGCCCAAACATGCCAATTCCTCCTTTGTATTATCCCTTCTCTGTTAATTTTTAACTCATCGGTCCAAATAATGTTCTTCAAAAAATGTAGGTCCTCCTGCATTTTCACTAAAATGCTTTCGCAAAATGGCATGCGCCGTACCTCGTCACCTGAGTGGAGAGCTTGCAGTTTTAAAATGGAAAAAGCATGCATTTTATATTTTGCCAGAATTCTCTGTATTGACAAGTAATATCCCAAATCTAGAAAAATAGTCCCAAATAGAAATATGCCAAGACGTTTACTTGGTTACCTTCATCACCAGTAACATATTTGGGACGTGTTCTAGTAACTTGAGTGCCAAATCCTTTAAAATTTGCTTCTATTCTCTTGAAGGCAGTTTTGTTTAAAGGCCTTAAATGTGGATATCTCTCGTTAAACAGACGACAAGTCCTTTCAATAACTTTTTTACTTTCTCCATGAATGAAAAATAAATTTAATATGTCTTTATTTGAATATTTTTGTCGGTTTTCCATAATACACGTTATTATTTATAATAATATGTAAGATTTCTCACTTTGACGTCTACTCTGACGTTTACATTGACAATTAAAACAAATCGTTTTATTTTCATGGCCCGCTAGTTAGAAGTAATTTAATAAAATGGAAAACTATGGTATCGAAGAAAAAATACCTCGATAGCAAGAAAACGGTAGCAGATAGGTATAGGGAATCCTAATACAGAATGAAAGATCACTCAATTCTCCATCACATAGAGCAATAAAATACAGGGTGTTCCATTTAAGAAAACTGACTTTTGAGCAGTTGAAATTTTCAGAATGAACTTGATTTTTTAGACACCCTGTAAATAAAAAAACATCAAATTACATACCACCTGAAAGTTTAATAGTCCACCCAAGCGCGGCCCAAAGTTTGCTACTATAACTTTTGTTTGAATCGGTGACGAGCATTTCAATAGGATACTACAAAAACCCATTTTTTTCAAAAAAAATTAAAATATCTCAAAAACTGCTGAAGATAAGTATAGGGAATTGTTAACAAAGTCAAGCTAAAATTAGAGGGGAATTCAAAAATGTATTAATATACTGGATGTTCCATTTAAAATAAGGAAGTTGATAGCTACTTCCGGTATAACCGGAAGTATCAAAAAAACACAAGTACTTTAGTTGAATAGACCGTCCCCGCTAACCCCTGATTCCAAATTTTCAAAAATAAATTTCAATGGGAAGTTCATAAACTTTTAATGAACGCGTTAGCTGAATCACCCTGTATATATATTTTTTTTATGTGTAATACGTAATCAAAACTTTAAAACATATTATTTATGATATAATTTATATATTATGTATGTAATTATATATGTATGCATACTGTATATAATTATATATATAAGTATAATGGTACTGTAGTCATTGACAGTTTTTTGGATAGTGTACAATATTTCATAAAAACTTTTAGACACGAAAAAAACGTTTAGACAAAAGTTGGAAGGGGCAGAGGGGCCACGCACTGCTGCTAATGACTTTGACCTTAAACCTGATTTTCAAGGTCATTTCAAGGTCAACGTGTTTTTTTTTTTAATGAGAACATTTTATTGACCCTGGATTTGAAGAGCGGGAAATTTTACGTCCAAAATGGTACTTCTCAACAAGGTCATGGCAAGGTTGAATGAAGGTCAAATCGAAAATTGTTAAATAACGCGCTAGTTCGGGATAGAGATTTGAAACAGTACAATTTTTTCTGATTAAGGATGTCAGGGTCGAATAAGATCACTCCCAGATACCAATGACTTTGACGTTATTAAACCCGGTTTTTAAGATTATTTCAATGTCAAAGTGACTTATCAAGCGTGAAACTCTACTTTTGACCTCTGATTTGAAAAAAAAAACAAGAGGAATTGTCTATGAGGATCTGTCTATGGTAATATCGTCGTAAATTTCAATCAACTGTTATCGTCGTAAGTTTCAATCAACAAATGGTAACGACTGTGCCATTATTCCAAAATCCCCCACAAAATCAGATAATATGTAAATACACTACACGAACACCAAAAGAAGTATGTACACGATTCAAAATAAGAATATACACTCGTTTATTAATTAGTCACTCACGACACATAAAATTATTTTAAAATCGGCGTTCTAAGGTTCGTCAGTCGCGTGTCAAGCTACTACTAATTCGGGAACGCTCGCTACGCTGTATGGATAAATTTCATACAGCCTTTGTTCGACCCCGCCACAGGAGAGCCCCAGTGTGGGCTACCAGGCGCGGTCAGTGGCGTACGTATGCACGGGCAAGAAATACACGCGTACATCATTTACAAGGCGCTTAAAAAATACGATTTATACTTTAATATAGTACGCCAGTCAATAGAGCTCAAAAAAGGGGTCAGTTTATGACACGATTGATACCTGAAATCCTTAGTCCTTAGATGAAAACGTATATGATTTGGACTAGAAAATAGTTGCACTTTTTTTTTAATAAAAAATTAGTGAAAAAAAATGGCGGCGCGCTGAGAGGCGAACGAGGTGGGGGTGGCGGGGGAGCGAGGGGAAGCAGCGGCAGCGGCCAGTAAGTTTCGCGCGGTGTTCAGAGGCGTTTTACACCAATTTAATGGAATTTAAATGAAACAAAGTAAATGGACGAATTATTGTAGTTTACACTCTGTAGTTTCTGAATCCGTCAAGAAAATGTTATTTAAGTTATCGCTCGACTTGTTATGGAATATTCAAAGTACGATGTAAAAAACTTAGTTCGACTATTGTGCAAAAACTATTCATCCGACATAATCCAGTTTTTACGCACTCATTCTTCGTGATATTACCTACATTTTCTCACAACATTGACTCTTCTAATACAAAAATACTCGAATTACGTATTTATTAAGAAAATGTAATTTTTCGCGGTTTTTCCGAGTTTTCTCAGCGAAAAATGCACCGTTCGACTGTTTTTTTTTCATTTTAAATATTTTTGAATTCGCTACAACTTACCTGTTGAATGCGATGTGATTGCTTCAATAGCTTTTCTTCTATAAGCAAAAAACTGAAAAAACTCCATTTTTTTTCACTAATTTGTTATTAAAAAAAAGTGCAACTATGTTCTAGTCCAGTTTTCATCTAAGGACTGAACATAAAAGTATCCCGTAGTCAGATTTCAGGTATCCATCGTGTCATGTCAAAAAGCTCTATTGTCTGGCCTATAGGGTTTTATTAATAACACAAATTAATATACACGGTGGAGACTTTAACTGGAATATATTCGCTAGCGGGGTGGTGAATGATATTTCAAAAAATTCCCGAGACACGTCAACTTTTAAATGTATTTACCTACATTTTGAAAGTAATGTGAAAAATATAGCCCTTCAGGGGTGGCTGAAACTACCCTCGACATGATTTTTTCAAATGCAACCATATGGCTTGTGACCCCTCATTGTAAAGCTGGTGGAAAGAGAAATCCAACGCACTGATCAAATTTTAATTTTTTATATTTTTAAAACCAGTTATCTTTAGAGTGGAGAGTTTTCTCTGACGAGGCTACTTTTACATTAAATGGGCACGTAAATCGCCAAAATTGTCGTTACTGGACTGAAGAGAACCCCCATTGGATGAGGGAACTTCATACTCAGCGCCCACAGAAAACTAATGTGTGGGCCGGAATAATACAAGATAGAATTGTAGGACCATTTTTCTTCGATGACACTCTTAATGGAGCAAGATACTTGCGTTTACTCCAGCACGAACTAATGCCAGTGCTATGTCATTTATTTCCAAACCCCTTAAACCCTAACTTGACCGACGAGAGGTTATGGTTTCAGCAAGATGGGGCCACACCACACTATGCTGCCATTTTTCGTCAGTATCTGAACAGAATTTTTTCCGGTAGGTGGATTGGGAGGCGAGGTAATATTTAGTGGCCAGCAATATCTCCAGATCTCACACCACTGGATTTCTTTTTGTGGGGACATCTTAAAAGTAGGGTTTACATTCAGAAACCCAACAACATAGCAGATCTGCAGGAAAGGAAAAGAGAGGAAATCGGAAAAATAACACCGCAAATGTTGCATAATGTAAGGGACGAAACCTACCACAGACTGGGATGCTTCCAACAAGTGAATGGTGCACATTTTGAATAATTGTTACGTTGAAAATAAATTTAATATTTAAATTGTTTTAATTGTATGCAACCCTACAAACATACTAAAAATTAAAATTTGATCAGTGAGTTGGATTCCTCTTTCCACCAGCTTTACAATGAGGGGTCACAAGCCATAGGGTTGCATTTGAAAAAATCATGTCGAGGGTGGTTTCAGCCCCCCCTGAAGGGCTATATTTTTCATATTACTTGCAAAATGTGGGTAAATACATTTAAAAGTTGACGTGTCTCGGAATTTTTTGAAAAATCATTCACCACCCCGCTAGCGAATATATTCCAGTTAAAGTCTCCACCGTGTAGTGCCGACTAGATTTCGGGCGTCTAAGTTCGTAGAACCAGACGCGTCTGAGGTGCGACGTTGCATTACCGAGCACTATGGAGCCACCATGCGGCCCGTAATTATCAAAGTTGAGAGCCGCGGTTTCAGCAGTTCAGCAGCACCGTCATCTACGACCTAAATATTAATAAATCCACGGAGCGGACGAATTTGTCACTATCGAGTCGGCGAAGATTCGGGGATTGCGCGCCACGGCCGCCCACGATAAATCACCGGACGAGATGGATGCCTGGAAGCTTCGCCGAATTCGCGGCTCTTGTCAGCTTCCGATATGCAGTGTTGCCAGATTGGGGTTTTTCCCCCAAAATTAGGGTATTTTACTACTGGAATTGAAAAACCAAGTTTTCCTTCTTTTTTTGTTTAGTGTATACTGGCGGCACGTTTTACATTTATAAATGATAAAAAAAGGTAAATAAGAATGCAAAACTGGAGTATGAAAACCATTTTGGGGTAATTTATGTTGGTTAATTGCCTGGAGGATTTTTTGGGGGTCAACTTTGTTTGGGGGAATTTTTGGGGGTAAATTGTATCTTGGGAGTATTTTTTGAGGGATAACAGAGAGTGTTTGGACGCAAAATAAGGACAAGCAGTATTATAGTAGGCGTTATATTGACATCTACGCATGCGCAGTTTGATCCGCAAATAAGGTTGCTTGTCCTTATTAGTGAACGAATACCTACTGCAATACAATGCAATGTTTACCTTATTTCAACATTTGGCAACTTTGAGGTCCATTATGAAGCATAACCTTATTTTTCCGTTAGTATGCTGTGTAAACAGTGACATATAAATCGTTTATTTATGCGGTAAACAATTTTAGTGGATCCGCATTCTCTGACTGAAAGAGTTTATTTACATGAATGATTTCTTTTAATGCCCAGCTTAAAAAGGTAAAATATAACAAATTTGATTTGTTTTTGATCAACCACATAGCACCTTTCACTATCTTTGTTAATACCAAAATGTATTTTAAGTGGATACCACTGTTCTATATTGAGGATGAAGAAATTGCAGAAATATTTTCAGAAACAGTAATATAATAATAATAATATATTATATAAATATATAATAATATAATACATTTCAAATGATTTGGGGGTTTTTATTTGAAAAGTGTCATTTTTGGGGTAATTTCTAACTTTGGTTGGGGGAATTGTAAAAATCGGTCTGGCAACTCTGCCGATATGATCCCGACCTCCGATGAATTAAAGTTCGATGGGACAGCGGCGCCGAAGCTGCTTCATTGGCGTAGCGGCTACGTTCAGGGTAAAGATTAGCGATGGGATAGATTGGAAGCTCGACGCCTGTTTCTGCAGTTTCGGCAGTAATATTACTTTGTTTTTTTGTTTTATAGATGTTCTAGTCATTACTAGGGTCGGAAAGTGTGTTACAACGACATTTTTTACAGCTCTATGTTAATTAAAGTACACATAAACCGTATTTTTTGTAAGCTCCTTGTAAATTATGTACGCCTGTATTTCTTGCCCCTGCATGCTTTCGCCACTGACCGTGCCTGGTAACACGAACTTGGACTCTACCGTGGTGGGTTCGAGGAAAGGGTATATGCAATTTATTTATATAGCGTAGCGAGCGTTCTGTTGTTCGATTAGCATTAGCCCGACGAGCGACGGTCGAACGATAGAACGCCGAGTTTAAAATAATTGTATGTATCGTGAGTGATCAACTAATAAACGCGTGTGCGTATTTCTTTTAAAGTTCGTGTAGTGCGTTTACATATTATCAGATTTTAGGTGGATTTTTGCAATAATGGCACAGTCGTTACCACTTTATTTTGTATATTCCTTGCAATGGTCGATATATATATATTTCGTAGACGCCGAGAGTGTGAAAGACGTTTAGATTCGAATATCCATCAACAAAATATTACCTGGTACTATTAGAAAAAAGGAATTTTTGTTTGATTTGTGCATAATGTTTTGCGCATGTAGCCTTTCGTGGAATATGGTCGACAATATTCACTTTTTTTGTCAAATATGTATCCGATTTTCAATTGCCTACTATCCATACATTGCGTAAAACATATTTATAGAAGACTTTTTCCACGAAACACCGAACTACCATACTTTTCTCGACGCGCGTTTCGCCAACTATGTTGGCATCTTCAGCAGAAGATTAAAACTAAATCCTAACCTACACACTTGCACTATTTATACTTAATTTGTCGCCCCAGTTCACTGAACCGTAACATCTGTCTGTGTTTATCAGAGCAAACACTGGGCTGGTGGGTATCGGATCATTGTCCTTATTCATACTACTGTTACATTTAATGATTTCTAAACTTTCAAAAGCAACCAATTTATAATTAATTTTAAATTCTCTATGTCTATCCTATGGTTGTTGTCAAAAGCATATTGGGCAATACAAGATTTTTTCCGTTCTGCCATATTTCAAATGACCCATGTGTTCTTTAAATCTAGTCAAAATTGATCTTTTTGTTTGCCCAATACACTTTTGATCAGTCTTTACAACTTATTTCGTATATTCCTGACTTTTCGTTATTGTCGGTTTTGTCTTTAGGGTTGCCCAAAAGGTTCCAGTACCCAGTCCAGGATATAGAAGACATATCAACTTGTCATGGGAAATATCAAAGAAGACATACGCAATAAATTTCTGTGGCGGACAGTGGACGAAACAACAGATTTTCGCGGTAATAAGGTCGTCAATGTTTCGATACGAATTTTAGGTGTTTCAGATATTTCTACCCCGTTACTGATAGCCAGTATAAGGGTTTTGTAAACAACGGCTAAAAGTATAGAAATAGTAGTAACACGTACATTGTCCTCTGTAGATGTAAAAAATAATAATGTACTGATGTTAGTGATAACAAACAACCTTGCGAAATTCGTGAAAATAATGTGCGTGGTGTGTCGTCCTCTGTCCGTGTGAACTATTTTGAATTTGCACCTTTAACTTCAGCAGATGTGGAACGATCATTTTCCTTCTACAACCATATATACAGGCCAAATCGCACACGTTTAACGAGAAGGAATTCAGAAAGAATACTGGTTGTGGCAACGTACGCTGAAGCAATGAGGATTTGCGGTGTTTCTGATTGACACAAGCGATAGTAATCTTTTAGTCCATAAGTTTTAATTTGAATAAACAATTATAAAGTTACAGGCCGTTCCTTTCTTTAATGGATCACACTGTACAGTATGTTAAGGATCAGGAACAGTAAGTTAATGTAAGATGGCTAAGTACAATATAAAAAATATAAAAAAATATACAGCAAATCAAAAGAGCGGCGTTTTTTTTTGAGATACTAGCCTAGGAAAGAAGAGAAAATTTTTAAAAAAAATTCCTCAAGCGTTAAAAAAATTTGGTAATTAGTTAAAAAATAGTGCAATTTGAGTGCCCTAGTTTTGGATCAAATCGTTTTGTAGGAACATAATCAAAAAAATTCATAAACTTGTGAAAAACAGGTTTTTTCACTTTTTAAGTACCAAAAAAAAATATTTCAAAAAAAAAACAAAAAATAGCACGTTATAGCGCTTAAAAAGACGAAGAAAATCGGTTTTTTTAAAAATTAAAATTGGTTCACAACTTTTTGCGAAAAAAAATAACCTTCGAAAATTGCCTTTTTACTATCTAATTACTCGGCCTACGAAATTCGTAGGGACTTCCGCGACCGCATGGTGGGGGAACTCTTTCAATTCGAACGCACGAAGAAAGCAGTCGCGCCAAGCAGTTGAGAGTTCCCAACCACCTTTTCCCCTTCGCTCGAGTGCCCGAGCGCCAGAAACGCAAAAGAGCCCGGTTTTCAATGTCGTTTTTGAGATACTTCCTCAAATTTGACAAACTTGGTCCATTGTATGACTGTAGAGCACCTCTTCGCGAACCAAACGCACTTTGAAAAAATACCGTAGGAATGTTATTGACAATTGCCGGGCCATTTTTTTGAAAACACCTTTTTTTACATTTTTTCAAATTGCGCTAAAAGTTATGAATATTTTTTGATAAAATTTTTATTATAAGTGGCCGCCGAAAAGAGCTACAATTCATTCAATGGTCACTCGCGGAAGTCCCTACGACTTTCGTAGGCCGAGTAATTAGATGGTAAAGAAAGGGCAGTTTTCAGAGGTTTTTATTTATTTATTTTTTTTTTTTGTAAAAAGTTGTGAACCGATTTTAATTTTTAAAAACCGATTTTCTTCGTATTTTTAAGCGCTATAATGTGCCATTTTTTGTTTTTTCTGAAATAATTTTTTTTGGTACTTAAAAAGTGAAAAAAAACGGTTTTTCACACGTTTATGATTTTTTTCTGATTATGTTCCTACAAACCGATTTGATCTAAAACTAGTGCACTCAAATTGCACTATTTTTTACCTAATTATAATCTTTTTTAACGCTTGAGGAATTTTTGAAAAATTGGGGCTATTTTGGCTATCTTTCCTAGGCTAGTTTTAGTTTTAAATCATTTTATATCGGAAAAATTCCACTCAAAGCCGATCATCTCGCGTCAAACAGCCGTCCTGGCCGTCGCTTCTTGCCCCGATGAGTGGCACATTTCCAGCGCGACGGCTCCCCCGTAATTAATATTATAAATTCCTCGCCCGTGTACACAAAACAATTTCGGCTTTAAGCCCGATATCCCGGGACTCCGGCTTAAGGGATGCCGACAAGAAATGTAGTTCGCACGCGGCCGGGTAATGGCGAGATTAGGATTCGGCACGGAACGAAATTGGTTCAATTTTGAATCGGGGCCCTAATCTCGCAGTAACGGCCGTCTGAAACCGAAACGGCCGCTCCACGTCGTCGTCGTCCCGCGTCTGTTTTTTCGGCGGCCCCGGTTTTACGGGTTATATGTTTTCTCTTCGAGAAAAAAAAGTGGAACAACGCTGCGTTTTGCAGTTTTTTCGGAAGAATTTGAATGCTTACAATCTACGGCTAAATCCCTGCTTCTATCCAAATGCCAATATTGACATTATAGCCCAAGAGTTCGTGATGAAAAAGTGTAAGTTTTGTAAAAGCTCATATTTTAACTAAGGCCCATAACTCAACTCGTAAGATCAGATATGGGGATAAAGGGGTTGATTAGGATATTTCCTGAAAATCAGTGGCGGCTCGTGACTTTTGGGGGGAGACAAACGAATTTTATAAAAAAAGTTCACAGAACTCCCAAGAAAAAAAAAAAGGGAAAAAAAAAAAAAAAAAAAAAAAAAAAAAAAAAATCCCCCCCCCCCCCCCCCCCCCCCCGGGTGGAAAGAAAAAACCCCCCTAAACCCCCCCCAAAAAACCCCCAGGGGGGGGCCCCCCCCCCCCGCCGGGAAGGAGGGGGGTGGGGGGGGAAAAAAAAAAAACCCCCCCCCCCCGGGTCGGGGGGGGGGCCCCCCCCCCCCCCCCCCCCCTGGGGGGGGCAAAAAAAAAAGTTTCCCCCCCCCCCCTTTTTTTTTTTCCCCCCCCCCCCCCCCCTCTCGGGGGGGGCGTTCCCTTGCCCTCCCCCCCCCCTGGGCCCCTCCTCCCCCCCCCCGGCCCCCCCCGCGCCCCCGCTCCCTCCCCCCCTTTTTTTAAAACTTCTCCCCGCGCCAAACACCCCCCCCCCCAAAAAACATCCCGTTTTCCCCCCCCCCCCCCCCCAAACCCCCCACCCCCCCCCCCCCCCCCCCCCCCCCCCCCCCCCCCCCCCCCCGTCCCCCCCCCTGTGGGGTGCTCCCTCCTCCCCCTTTTTTTTCTCCCCCCCTCTTTTTTTTTTTTCTCCCCCGCCCCCCCGGGGGGGGGGGGGGGGGGGGGGGCCCTCCTCCGCCGCCCCGCCCCCACCCCCCCCCCCCCCCCCCCCCCCCCCCCCCCCCCCCCCCCCCCCCCCCCCCCCCCCCCCCCCCCCCCCCCCCCCCCCCCCCCCCCCCCCCCCCCCCCCCCCTCCCCCGCTTGGGGTGGCCGCCGGCCCGGGGCCCCCGGCCCCCCAGGCCCCCCCCCCCCCCCCGCCGGGCCCCCCCCCCCCCCCCCCCCCCCCCCCCCCCACACCCCCTGTTTGTTTTTGTTTTTAAAACCCCCCCCCCCCCCCCACCCCCCCCCCCCCCCCCCCCCCCCCCCCCCCCCCCCCCCCCACCCCCCCCCCCCCCCCCCCCCCGCGAAACAAAACACAACACTCGGGGGCCCCCCCGCCCCCGGTCGGGGGGCCCGGTTGGCCGTGGGGAGAAACCCCACACCCCCCCACCCCCCCCCCCCCCCTTTACCAAAAAAAAAAAAAAAACAAAAAACTTCCTTTATTGCTCTCCCCCCCCCCCCCACAACCCAAAAAAAAACAGTCTCGGGTGCGGGTCCCCCCCCCCCCCCCCCCCGCGCCCCCGCCCCCCCCCCCCCCCCCGCGCCCCCCCCCCCCCCCCCCCGGCGGGGGGGCCCCCCCCCCCCCCCCCCCCCCCCCCCCCCCCCCCCCCCCCCCCCCAAAAAAAAAACAAAACTCAAAAATCTTCGCTCTTTTGCAACCCTTCCCCCCCCCCCCCCCCCCCCCCCCCCCCCCCCACCCCCCCCCCCCCCCCCCCCCCCCCCCCACACACAAAAAACACACAAAAAACACAAAAAAAACACAAACAAAACAAAAAAAACACACACAACCCACACCCACCCCCCCCCCCCCACACTCCCCAAAAAATTTCCCCCCCTCCCCCTCCCCTCCCCCCTCCCCCCCCCCCCACCCCCCCCCCCACCCCCCCCCTCCTTCCCCCCCCCCAAACCCCCCAAAAAAAAAAAATTATTATAATTTGGGGGGCTCTCTCCCCCCCCCCCCCCCCCCCCCCCCCCCCCCCCCGCGCCCCCCGCCCCCCCCCACCCCCCCCCCAACCCCCCAACCACCCCCCCCCCCCCCCCCCCCCCCCCCCCCCCCCCCCCCCCCCCCCCCCCCCCCCCCCCCTCCCCCCCCCCCCCCCCCCCCCCCCCCCCCCCCCCCCCCCCCCCCCCCCCCCCCCCCCCTCCCCTTCCCCCCCCCCCCCCCCCCTCCTCCCCCCCCCCCCCCCCGCCCGCCCCTCCCCCCCCCCCCCCCCCTCCCCCCCCACCCCCTCCCCCCCCTCCCCCCCCCCCCCCTCACCCCCCCCTCCCCCCCCCACCCTCCCCCCCCCACCTTTAACTCAACTATTCCTCCCCCCCCCCCCCCCCCCCCCTCCCCCCCCCCCCCCCCCTCCCCCCCCCCCCCCCCCCCCCCCCCCCCCCCCCCCCCCCCCCCCCCCCCCCCCCCCCCCCCCCCCCCTCCCCCCCCCCCCCCCCCCCCCCCCCTCCCCCCCCCCCCCCCCCCTCCCCCCCCCCCCCCCCCCCCGCTCCCCCCCCCCCCCCCCCCCCCCCCCGGCGCCCCCCCGGCCCCCCCGGCCCCCCCCCCCCCCCCCCGCCCCCCCCCCCCCCCCCCCCCCCCCCCCCCCAAAAACCCCCCCCCCCCCCCCCCCCCCCCCCCCCCCCCCCCCCCCCCCCCCCCCCCCCCCCCCCGCCCCCCCCCCCCCCCCCCCCCCCGCCCCCCCCCCCCCCCCCCCCCCCCCAAAATTGTAAAGGTAAACATTGTTAGGAATATGCCGCATAGTTAGAAGAAGGACCTCTACTTGGTCAATAAAATATATTAAGTACATTTGTCTAACATAATGTACCTAATATATTTTATTGGTTCAGTAAAACCATCGGGAAGGTGTAGGTTTCCGTTAAATTATTTTACAATTAAAAGATGAAGTGAAATAAAATACGGATTTTTGCCAGGACTGCGTCAATTTAGATTTGACGGGCTGAATTGATCACATTCATAATATTTTGTTTGCCTAAAAGATATAATTTACAAACACAACTAATATTTTCCCGACTTTTTGGTTGTGTGAATTGAACCAGATACATTTTTAAGATTATCAAATCTAGACTTTGTCCAAGCATCTTCTCCACGATTTGAAAATAATACACAGGGCCAACACAATAATTTATTTAAAATAAAAAAAACACTAAACCATTTGCATTTATTATACCGCGTATTAACAAAACTACGAGCCGGTTACCCTAATCAATTAAAGTTTTACTTAGATCTGGCCATGGTACTCTTAAATCTTTAACAAATAATTTATCCTTATAAGACAGGCGACTAAATGCTAAATTTACTTTATAAAATACTCAACAATATCATTGCAGGTTCGAATATTTATTTGAGTGTTACTACAACTCGTATTATTATTATTATTATTATGAAGCAAACTGCTATACTCGCCAGTTACCTCCATTATAAATGTGTATAATTAGTTAAATAAAACGTTCAAGTAATTACTTACGTAAGGTACACTTTCAATAATCATTATTACCCTCCTATACCACTCAAAGCACTCAAAAAACCTGGCAAGAATAACGGCACATTCCAACGAAAATTTCCAAAAAACACGGAACAATAAAAGTTAAATATAAAATTTTGTAGGTTAGGTTGTTAGGTTCATGAATTCAAATAACTGGCTTTCTGCGTTGTCACGTGTGAGAGATGGGAGGTGGGCGTATTTATTGACTCTGTTATGTTGTCCATGTGTCTCAACTTTGAAGTGCATATCTTACATCGTTTGAAAATTAGCAATAGTCAAAGAAAAATATATTACTGCTATTAAACCCCCATCCCCTGAACTGATTAAGCTCAAAATCTAATAAAGTCAAGACCTCGTCATGGTAGATACCTGTTCCAAATTTGAAGTTGATATTTTAACGCGTTCTCGAGTACACAAAAAAGGTTAACATACAGACAGAGAGACAGAACATTTTCTTTCGTTTAACCTTAAGATCTCAACGTTTCCGAATATTTATTTAGCCAACGAGGTTTTTTTATTTTTTTCATGAAATTCATACTTCGAATTAATACTAAGGATCAAGTACATTTTTTACTTACTCGTGCACGTAATACATACTATGATCCGCCAGCGCTCAAAAACCGTCCATCCATCATTTTTGCATTCCATGCATCGGGAATAAACCACCCCATCCCCTCGCGGCGCTTTGGGTACGCCAATTTATCGTCGTCGCTTAAGAGGATTGGCAAAAATGAATCCGCGCCGAATGAAAACTATTAAAAGTTTTATTTGATTGGGTAGCGGCAAATCCGCCGCTCTGCGGCCTCCATATTCGTTATTTCCGCGTATAAGTGGTTTTAAATTTTTTAATCCGCCCTATCGAGCGGGCGGGAGTCAAATGGACAGTCGAATAACGACGCGAACGCAGAATTTTCAAGTGACGATCGGGCGTTTTTGGCAGTCAGATCAGATTGGGCCACGGAGAAAACGACCTCGTTTAATGGGACTGCAGAACGTAGGTTTATTTATCCAGAGAAATGATCCAAATGTGACGAACAGAGTGTGGAGGTTAATGAGAGATGCGTACTTTGTCAGAGACGGCTCCAGGATACCACTATCATTAACGTTACGAAATGCTAAACAGGTCTTACTTCAAAGTTTCCTCGCCATATAGTGACTGTAGACTGCCAGTCACACACTCACTAATTGTCATGGCTTTTGCCTCATCCAGTCCCCCAACCACTACGTTAGCTATGTTCTGTCCTTTAACATCTATCGTTTTGCCAATAGTAAGCCATATAGATTTATCGTGCAATTATATTAGTATAACTGTATAATCGTCTGAGAGTTGTTTCTGCAGTCAGACTAACATCGCAGTACTTTCCACTCAGAGGGACTTCATTACCATTTTGACTAAATCCAAGTTAATTGTCCTGTCTATTTCACGCACTCACACCACCACTTACACGAGCTTTATATTAGTATGTAGCAATGTCTTATGTATGGCCCAGGCATGGCAGACTGAACGAAAGCAGCTTTTTTTAAATAACTTTAAACTCGACTCTCTTGAAACTATGGTTTATGACTTGCTTGACATGATTTAATAAATACTACTCAACCGATTGCCTTGATTTTTTAATGTTATTGTACACATTTATAGCTATATGAGATGTGACTATTAAATAACCGAACTGATGCTGCGCGCTGCGAGCGTGTCGCGACAAGTTTGAACAGAACTGTGTCTGGTTATACCCACACTGAGCTCGCTGGACAAGCAAGTGGGTCGCTCAGTTGAATGTAGCAGTCGTTTGAATTGGTCTACGTACCATTGACGCGTCGAAAAAATGTTAAGTGTTCAGATGAAGCAACGGGTTAATCTCAAGTTTCTTGTTAAACTGGGGAAGGCTTTTATAAAAGTTTATGCAATGTTAAAAGAAGTGTACGGGAATGAATGTTTATCCCTCACACAAGTTTTTGAATGATTTCAACGGTTTAAAGAGGGACGTGAAACGGCCAAAGACGATCCGCGCCCCGGACGGCCCTCAACGTCAAAAAACGGACGAAAACATTGAAAAATTTGGTAATTTAATCCGCGAAGATCGTCGTCTAAGCACCCGAGGGCTTGCTGAAATAACAAGACTCGGCAAAGAGTGTGTTCGCCAGATTTTGCACGAATCATTCAACATGCGCAAAGTTTGCGCAAAAATGGTACCAAAACTCCTCACTCCCGAGAAAAGGAATCAAGAATGAACATTTGCGCTGTCATTCTAAACAACATTGACACTGATCCAGGCTTGTTAGACAGGATGACACTGAAGGGGGCAAGATTCGAATGTGTGGAAGCGACAGAGGTTCTGAACTAGCTGACAGAAGCGGACTTCCAGCACTGCTTTCAACAATGGAAAAGTCATATGGAGCGGTGTAGAGATCGCCAAGGAGAGTACATTGAAGGCGAAAAAGTTGCTACTGTAATTAGTAACGAATAAAAAGTGTTATGACAGCAGTTCGGTTATTTAATAGGCATCTAGCATACCAGACGAAAATCAATCGTCTGGTACGTCAGGTGCCAGGCCAAACGTCAAAAATCATTAAGTCGACACAGTGTGCTTGAAGGTGGAAAAATTATGATGAAAATGAGTCCAAAATCGATTTGCGCAGGCTGATTCTAGATTAAAAGTAGATTCAAGATTTATAAAATTTAAAATCGTAGCTGATCCCTTTCGCGTTTTATCCACATTTTTGGATTTTAACCCTTTGCAATACATCAACTTTTTCTTCGAGCACTTAGCACTTTTAGAAATAAAACTATCTTAAGTAAGTTTATTATATCTTGTAAATACAGTTCTTTAATTAAAAAAAAACTTACTCGACAATATTCCATTACTAAAAATTAAAATTCATCTTATAAAATACTTGGAAATTATCAGAATCCAAAAATTGTATTTTCTCGTACAAACATAAATTTTCAACTTATTTTTTAAGAAAGTATAAAAGCTCATAATAAATCTTGCTTTGAATTTAGTCAAATTTAGAATGTAATTTTAAAATCATAAATCATTTTTATTTGAAAAAAATTGAATATTTTAAACCACTTTTAGCTTAACCCAGAGTTAACGACGAGGACGTAGTGGTGCTATAACCCCACGTTTTCTTTTTGTATTCATTTTTGTAAATTTTGTTTTTTTGTTAATTTTTTGTATTTTTTTTATGTTTTGTATTTTTAAGTATTCAAATATATTACACGTTCAAATAAGTAATGAGACAATAATAAATTAAATTAAAGGTGCAAGGGCGAAAATTCAGTAACTGCTTTTTGCAATCTTGGTCCATGAGATTCATAATGAACATTATTGATTTTATAGGATTCCCAGGTTTTTAAAAATTTGCGATGAACAGCCTCGCCACTTTGTTCTGACCAAAACCCTAAACCGAAACTATTTTCTATATATTGCAAACTTTCCTTTACATGTGCAAGATTCACATGAATTTTTAAAGTCTCCGAAAGATTTTCAATGTTTCCTAATGCTTGGCCCAGTTCCTGTGGCGAAATAAAAAAACAGAGTGTAAAAACCCAAAAAAAGTGTGAATAAATATACCTGCAAAATTTTAAAACGATATATTGATTCCTTCTCTGCAAAAATATTTAAAAAAATTATTCCATTGTCTAGGTAGAAAAATCCTTTAAATGCACTACCCTTAAAGCCTTGTACAAAAACTAGTCTACACTATTACTTTTACAAATATATTTGTCAAGACCACTTTGCTCTTTCGACAACCGCTTCCTCGACACGCAATTTTGGCGGCAAGAGACCTTTCCGTAAAATCGCCGTCGAAGCGAAATAATAGGGGCTTAACGTTTTTTACTTCCCGCAACGGTCCGAAGCCGCCCTTCGCGTGCAAAAAGTCGCGGAAAGGGCGGCCGCCGCCCTCTGCACGTGCAAAAAGGTGCGGAACGGAGATTTTAATTATGAATGGGGGGATTACGGCGGCTGGCGGGCGCGAAAGGGTGCATTAGGAGAGGGTTACTGCGGAAGGAATTACAACCGCGGGAAATGTCAAGGTGGAAAATAATACGGGTGCCTTTGAAATTCCCTACACGCGGTCGGTTGCGGAGCAAAATGTATTTTTTAGGTAGCAATGTAAAATCTTCTGTTAATTCGTTGCAAGACAAATTTAATTTCTCGAAAATACTAGTACCACAACCTTCTGCACAAAACTCTACTAAGATGGATTTACAGATTACTACAGTTTCTACGATCTGCGACAGGCTCTAAAAATCACTATTTTCCGTTAGTGGTTTTCTACACTCTCCTAGATTCAAATCCAAATGAAAAATTATACGAGGTGATTCTCAAAAGTGGAGCACCCCCATAACTTTGTTGTTTTCAGAGATAAAGTAGTCGGCCATTTTTATTCACGTTCGTTTTAATATGAAATGAATTTTGTCTCCTCAAGACAAAATTGATGTGACTGGCGAACAACATAATTTGAGTGTCCGAAAACTCGCGGAAAAGCTTAGTGTTGGAGAAACGCAAGTTAGCGGTATATTGAAGAATAAAAATCTGGAACAAAAAAAAAATTGCAAAACCTGCTGTTTTCGCCATTGATGAAGCAGTTTTTAATTGGTTCTGTAAGGTACGAGACAAAAATATTCCGATATCTGAACCTTTACTAAAAGAAAAGGGACTAGAAGCAGACCAAAGTTTGCAGCTAACTGATTTTAAAGCTTCCAATGGTTGGTTGGAAAAATTTTATCAGAGGAATAAAATTTCCTACAAAACGGTTTGTGGCGAATCTGCGTACATAAACTAGTAAACAGTTGATTACTGGAGAGGAAATTTGCTGTCGGTATTGAAGGAACAAGCTCCAAGAGATGTTTTTAATGCCACGATGTTTGCACACAATAGAGTGGGTAATAAATAAGAAAGCCTGGATGACCTTGGACATTATGTCTGCATGGTTAAAAATTTTTGACAGCAAGATGAAAAAAGAAAAGAAAAATGTAGTTTTATTTCTCGATAATACCCATCCAAATATTTCAATAAAATATGGACTAGGGCATCATCATTCAAAACTTCAAAGTCATTTACAGAAGCATGCTTGTTAAAATGCTTTTGACATTAATGGATATGGAAGAGTCACTGAAAATGATGGAGAAGAACATTACGAGTACAGTAGTCACTACGTTAATATGGATTTTAGTGGCTTAGAAGAAAGTATTGCCTGTAACGGTAAAAAACTGTTATTGATAAATGTGTGGATTTGATATATGCGACAATGATATAAGTGACTATAATATAGAAAACATACCATTAGCGTTTTTATTTCCAAATTTTAGTCTTACTGGTATAGATTTGGAAACAAATTCATTAATTGATAATGGTTTAATAACTGAAAATCCAAATGTTTCTATTTTTGATTGCATTGAAGACGTCTGATCAAAACTGAGGTTAAAGAAGAAAAACTTTTAATTGGTATTACAAGTATTTGAGAAGCACGTAAACTATTAAAAGATCTTGAAAACTATTTTTTAAGTTCTAGCAATTTAAACATCAAACATTAGAAAATGATTCAATATATCCACGGTTTTTTTGAAAATTTCGCAATTTTTACTCATTGAGTGATATATTTTCACACATTCGACATATTACCCTCAACTTGGGCTTATTAGACGCAGAATTTCACAAGATGTCATTCTATCAGAAGCACAAAATCATTATAGTAAAAAAAATATATTAGAATGTAAGCAGTTCTCAAAAAGTGGGTGTATGATGACTTTCATTGCTGACGGTATATAAATCTAAAAATAATTGCAATATTTATTAAAAATATTGATGGGAAACTACCCTCCATTGTCCTGCCTCCTACTCCCTATATGTTTTAGAGTAGGGTGCAAAATATCGCCTTCAGAAATTTACGTGGTCATCTGGATGGCCCTCTCTCCACAGCTACGAGAACATCGATTATGAAAATTGTTTAAATTCCACGCTGGGTTTCTAGAACACAACAAAAACAAACTATTGATAGGCTATTAAAACAATAGCGTGGAACGAAGCGGTCAGCAGCAAAAAGTTACTAGGAATTTGCTTAATAACATCGATGAAAAAGACGGCAAGATGGGCTAGAAAATTCTAGAGAATTGTTTAGAAGAACCTAATTAAAATTATAAGAAAATAATATTCAAACACCACGTATATAGGGTGGGCCATCAGTTTTAAAATTTCTATTAAAACTATATCGTTGAATATTTTTAAATGATTGTTGCTTTATTCAAGAAAGTATACCTTCCCATTATTTATGAAAAACAATTTCAGTTAGATGACCGCCACGGCTGACTTGACAGTGGTTCATTCTTTTCACCCAATTTTGAAGTACATTTTCGATTATTTGTGGCTCTATTGCACGAATAACTTGAGTGATGTTTTCCTTCAGTGCGTCAATTGATTGTGGATTGTTAGAGTAACAACAGTCCTCAACTAAAACGAAAAAAAAATAGTC
This sequence comes from Aromia moschata, assembly GCA_029963805.1. Classification (NCBI taxonomy): domain Eukaryota; kingdom Metazoa; phylum Arthropoda; class Insecta; order Coleoptera; family Cerambycidae; genus Aromia; species Aromia moschata. Next base: position 147,059 of record JAPWTK010000582.1, read on the forward strand.
CAACGGTGTTAAATCGCAGCTGCGCGATGGCCAATTAATGTCTGCAAAAGGGCTGATAACAACTTTACCGAATATAGTGTGCAAAAGATCGATTATTTCACGCTTGTGTGATACGTTGCTTCATCCTGCTGGAACCAAAGCTCGTCCAAGTCCAAATCGTCCAATCGCGGCCACAAAAAATCAGTTAACATATCTCTATAACCCATTCCATTTACTGTAACGCTGTTACCATCTTCATTTTGAATGAAGTACGGACCAATGATGTCAACACTCCAAAACCCCACCAAACAGTCACTCTTGCAGGATACATTGACTTCTCTATGACTACGTGTGGATTTTTGGAACCCACAGTTCTGTTTATTAACATATCCTTCAAGATGAAAATGAGCTTCGTCCGAAAAAATGAGTTTTCGATTGATATCAGCGTCATATTCAAACTCATTTATAGCCCACACGGAGAAGCGATAAGGAAGTGGATGGTCATTTTCCTTTATCTCTTGAGTAAGTTGCAACTTGTAAGCAGATAATCCCAGGTCTTTATGCAATATTCTACTCAGAGAAGTGTGACTGACATTAAGTTGTTGTGCTCTGTGACGAGTTGAGGTTCTTGGTTTTCACGCACACTTTGGGCAACAGCAGCAATTCTTTCAGCTGTGCACACCGGACGAGCACGTGGATGACTTCTGTTATCCATAAGCGTGCCAGTTTCATGAACTTTCCTTAAGAACTTTCTTACACCAGACGGAGCTTCATTTGGACCAAAAATCGTTCATAATTTTCCCACTGTTTCTTCAATACAGCATTCAATTTGAAAATAATTTTTCCATATTTCCCAACGTTGTTTAAACGTAAAACGATCCATTTCTTACAGCGGAGGTTAAATGTCGGAGGTCAAATGTCAAGCGCGTCAGTGTCGGCAATGTAGAAATAACACTCAGTTTAAATAGAAACTAATAGATGGCCCACCCTATACTACAATATTTGTCCACTGAGAGTACCATTATTTTGACCTTTGACCTTGAATAACTTTTTTAGCAGACATGGGATCGATGGGGACTTTTGGTGTTTTATTTGTAATCGTGTACCCAAGGTCTCTACCAATATTCAGTTCTATGCGAATTTTTGTTATTTGACCACTATTTTTCTAGCTAACTTGACCGGATTATTAAATAAAATGTATTCAAACGAAAATGATCTTATGACAGGTAGACGGATGACTGACAGTTGAAACTTATAGTGACAGTTGTACAAAAAGCACCCGCAACAAGAAACGGCATGCCTTCAAATTTATATAAAGTACTTTACTTTTTGTTATTTTAACGTAATATTACTTTTTGTCCATGCAAAAAATATACAGGAGACGTCGTTTAGTTAGTGGCGAATATTATTCATGTTTGAGAAAGCTCCGCTGTGTGTGTCCAAGTGTAAGTGGCAGCTAATTATGTTTTTAATTAAGGGAAGGGCTTATAATTAACAATTTTGTAAAGAAAACATTTTAAGCGTACAACCTTCAGATACGCTTTTTTATTATTTACAGCGCTGGATTGAATTAACGCCTTGAATTGAATTAACCACAGTAGTAGGCGTTAAAGGTTGAGAGACTTGCTTTGATATTTATTATGAAATTGAGGTGTCGTATTGAGGTATGTTTAAGGTTTCAAAATGTTCGTATACTCAAGAGATTTCGAATGGCTATTTTTGGGAAAATTTCGAAATTCAAATGTAGTCATAAAATGGCGACTATAATTAGAAATTTAAAAAAAAATAGTTCAGTACCTAGCTCAAAATCATCTATACATGGAAAATACCCCGATCTAATAGTAAACTTTACGATTTTGGATATGCTGAATCCGAATTTCATATTCTTAAAGTCCAATAGTGGTAGGAGTGTTAGTAACAGCCATTTTTGATCACTTTTTGGTTTTTTAGACCACATCTCTCTGGAATAAAATATTTTTTTGTAGAAGTAGCTACTTTTATGTGTTTTGACATCATAATTTCGATTATTGGGATCCCAAAGTACAGATTTGTGTTGTAAGAACTGGCCATTTTTTGACATTTTTTGGCATCAAGACCAAAACCTATTAACTTTAAATCTAACATAGCCTAAGGTGATTAGCACCAAACCTAACAACTGTAAACCTAACATATCTGGTTTTAATTGCCTAATTGCCTAATTAATCGGAACACTAATAATTTAAACCTACCTAATTAATTTCCTAGGTGACAAAAAATTATCAAAAAAGGTCCATTTTAATTGCCCTAATTTTTTTTAGACTTCATAATCCAATAACACAAAGTCAGTGCGTCAAAAAACATAAAAGTAGCCACTTCTAGAAAAAAAAATCCTTTTTTCCAGAGAGATATGGTCTAAAAACCAAAAAAATGGTTGTGCCATCCATAAAGTCTATAACAAGGACACCATAAGGAAACAAATTTTGTGTTTGCATTTAAAAAATTCTTTTGACCGTCAGTTGTTTGGGCATGTCTTTAAACTAAAATAGCACCCATCAAACCTAGTAAAAAGTTCATAATATACGAGTAGCATATGGAAATTTGAAATCGACCCAAAAGTAAACTACATTTAGAAAAATATTATGAGGAAGATGTATCCCTTTTTTAAAAGATTAGTTCTAATATGAAGTATCAGTGCAGTATGGTGAAAAAAGCGATTCCTGACATTGTTTCAACTTACCCTCGTACCACAATTCGGACCAAATCGAACCAAATCATTAAAATCGTATTTTCTGGAGAGTCTTCTCCAAGAAAAATATTGTTATTGTTCAAAACAATATAAATGGGCAACAAAAAACTCAATTATGAAAAGGTCAGCAAGAAATAAAACAAATTTCTGGTGCAAACTTTACTTTGTGTTCAAGAATAATACAAAAAAAAACGAAGTTTTCCACGAAACACCAAACTACTATACCTACTTTTCTCGACGCGCGTTTCGCCAACTATAACACCATTTTTTTACCACATGCGCCTGAGTACGAGCAATGTATTAGAATTAAGGAGAATTGATAAGTAACATCACTCTTAGATAAGCGCGTACCAAATATGAGAATGAGGGGTGGACTAATCGCGAGCGAGGTGATCGGAAGCCCTGCAGTTTGCTGAAGTCTTACTTACAAGTGTATCAGTTACACCAAGTCACCTAAGAGATCCAAATAATCAAATACATAAGGTTTGTTTTAACTGTGTTTGTTTACAGCTTTACTTTCTGGTGGTTTCCTAGCTATTAGAAGCAGTCGCCCAGTAAAATATTACGTCCTAAACTCGATACTGAACTTGTTGATACTGGACTGGACGACTATAGTCTATGCTTCTGATAGTTTTCAAACCGAATCGGAAAGTGCTGCAAAAACAAACCTATAGTATGTTAAAACGAGTCTGAATTAAAATACCACAAATACACATATTTTTCGTGGCAGAGGCGAGAGGGAGGTGGTTAGGAGACCAACTCTAGGAGAAACCAACTTTAAACCTTTCTTTTTAGCACCAGGAACATGTATATAACCTCGAAATTTCGAAATCTTTCGAAGTCCGATTCAATCCGCATCTTATCTTGGTGCACCATTTATTTGTCCCACTAAACCGACACGTAGTCTAGCGTTAAATGGATGGCATTTTGTTCCCGGTACGAAAGTTAAACACGAACGGAGAACAACGTAATAATTCCCGTGTGATTTTAGATTTATGGTCGTAACTCAGTGCTTGAATTAAACTAATTACGACTGTGCTAGAAGTGGACGTGCGAGACAACAGTATTACACATGTCGCGTTCCGAAATAGTCTGCAAGACGTATAAACGTACATACGTACGCGTAACCAGTGGTGTTTCGCAAATATTTTCACCCAAAATGTTAACCATACTATCTACATACACCCTACGAAATTGCACCTTTACATATTGGCGATACATGTGTAGAAGAGAATAAGTTAAAAGACACCAGTAAGGACAGACAAAGCCAGTTAGATGCCACATTGGTTCGCGCTTGTGCAAGTATTAGAAACGTATGAGACCTGCGAGTAATATAAATTGGAGTGGGGTGTTACCTACACGCCTATCGCCGAATTTGAACTCAGTACTTTTTCGCAGCTATGGATGTGTACATCGACTTAGCTGTATGAAACAAAATTCTTACGTAATTCTGACTTCTACAATTATCCCATACAAAAGAAGTGTACGAACATAATTGTATTTATTTTCAAATTTTTGTATTCCTTAACTAACCGGTCTGCAAGAAAATAAAATTGAAGTTCTATAAAAAATAAAAAAATAAAAATATAAATCAACCCGGTTATAAGACGAAAGAAAAAAAATGCTCATTGAATAAGTGGTTAAAAATTGTCGCCCCTTTGTGCTCCGCAAAAACCTAGTCTATCGTAAAACTCAGTTCTTACGCGTTCTAACTTCTAACACTTCAGGGGGAAATATTATTTAGGATTTGTACAATTCTGGCCCGTAAATCATTTAAAGTCTTTTATGTTCATGTCCGTAAACAGTTTGTTTTATTTGTTACATATTTGTTGGCATTTAAGGAACCGTTTATAAAAAGTGGCCCAACGATGGAATCGCCTAAAATACCAACCCAAACATTTAACTTCTCGGGATACTGCGTAGTGCGTACGCACAGGAATACTCTGAAGTGCTTATTTTCCGTAGACCAATATCGATATAATAATTCAATTCACACGTGCGCATTATAATTTATGGGCCTACATATTTTATTGCTACCCTATCACGAAAGACAGAGAATAACGCTCATAAAAGTTTTAAAATGACATATCAGTCTGGCAACTATGGATATAATATTTCTCTGTCAGTTCCCTTTACTCGAAGAATTTATCCTTTTCTATCATTTAATGCTCGGCTTTGATATCGTGGACTTTCCAACCCTGTATATGATTCACCATATATTGTACGGTAAAAAAACGAAGCCAAGTGGTTTATGGGAACTTGAGGGTAGGTCGTTTCTTGTTGCGAGTGCTTTTTGTACAACTGTCACTATGAGTGTCTACTGTCAGTCATCTGTCTAAATGAATACGTGAATGGATACGTAATTTTTTTTGTTGAAGCCCGTATACACTCACGCGGTGTTTGTTGTGATACTAGTAGAACAAGAATTTTTAGACTAATTTGCTACTACTCTCAATTGGCTTTGGTTTTCGATAAATCTAATCTAGAAGTGGAAAAAAAAAGCGATTTTGGTCTCTATTTGAGGTTATGTAGCATCGTATTATGTTGTTTATTATTGTGTGCATTATGTAGCAATTTTTTTCTAGTACAAGTACATGCCTTTCCCTTTTAAATGACGTCGAGTTTACTCAAATATATTTTTTTTCGCTGCAATATCGCATTTAGAAATTTTTAAGTTTGTGAATTTCTCTATAATCACAGGCCGACAAGATTTTAACCCAGAAATCAGAATATATTTTTCCAAAGGTTGATGCGCTGAAACCGAATCCGAGATCCAAATCTCTTAATTGGTTCTGGTTTTCTAAATACCCTAACCTAAAAGTGCAAAAATAATGATTTTGGCCTATATATGAGATTTTGTAGCATCGCATTTTTTTTTTTTCAAAAAACTCTTTTACATGCCGTCGAGTTTGCTGAAATATCTTCTTTTTTTTTTCGTTGAGATATCGCATTTTGAAATTTTTATTTTTGTGAATTTTTCTATATATTTGAAAACCCATTAAGGCCCACATGTACATCAAACAGTTGATGTACATTCACAAACAAGTGAGCGAAAAAAAATATTTGAGTAAACTCGACGTCATTTAAAAGGGAATGTACTTTAACATGTTGCTCATAGTTTTTTTGAGAAAAAAAAAATACGATGCTACATAACCTCAAATATAGGCCAAAATCGCTTTTTTGCACTTTTAGGTTAGGATATCTCGAAAATCAGAGCCAATTGAGAGATTTGGACCTCATATTCGGATTCAGCACATCAAAAACCTTTGGAAAAATATGTTGTGGTTTCTGGGTTAAAATCTTGTCGGCCTGTGTTATTATTATTTGTCGCCTTCCCTAGCGACCCACCACTGCATTCAACTATGTTCCTGCCATTTGTTACGTCTGCTACGGTATAACATTATGTGCCAGAGTCTACTACAGTCGACGACTGGATTTGAGCAATTAATATTGGACAAATTCGGGATATTTCGCGACAAATACTGTCTCTACACGTCAGAGACACGACGATTACGGAACCATTTAACTACATGGTAGCGTAGATTCGGACTGGACAAGAGCTAATTGTGCTGATAAATTTGAACTGATAACTTTAACGGCTAACAACAACGGTTGATTTATCGCTGCTGCAATATGAATTTCGGAAACGCGTTTGGCTCTGCATCACATTTCGTAGTTGACGTGAGATTTTTCAACTTGGAAAAACTATATTTTAGGTAGTAGAAACACATAACAAGCATTGAAGGCATCCCTTTGCTAATTCTTGAACCAATTGAAGTGCCAACGAAAACTAGGTTAAATAGTATCTTCTAAATTAAGATATTTTGTGACAACCAAAATTCATTACCATGTTTCGCATTAAAATTAGAAGATGATTTCTGAACTGTACAGTAAATCCAAAAGTCCTTAAAGCTTATAACCTATTAAGTGTCATTCACATTAGGTGATCATGATCAATATCTTACTGAAATATGAAAACACAAAATCATCAAGTCATTAGAGGAAACTGGTAGATACTCAGTATTTAAAAAATTAGAGTCTGCAAGACTTTGTTTTTCTTGTACTAAGATCTGAGTTATTTTAATGAGACTTAATAATAATTGTCCTTTTCGTTTTATTGACGCCTCTTTCTTAAACAATCATCAGTTCGATATATGCATTTCTTCTATTTTACATTTTCAGATCACTGAAGGGAAACGTTGTGCCCTATGACAGCGCCAAGAGATTTCCTTCTGATACAAGCAATTTATTATTCTAAATGGGTAATTAAGATAACGATTTGTTTAGGTTTATTTCCTTCTTTTAGCGGAAAGCAGGTGCCTCAAGATGAGATTAAAGTAATCTGATGGCGATATTTGTCTTGGCTTCAATATTAGCACAAGATTTATAATGAGTAAAAAACATGTAATCGAATGACTATTACTACGAAAATGTAGTAATTTTAGTGGTTAGATTCATAAAATTAGACATATAGATTGCCTTTCCCAGTTTCCACAAGTCTATATAGGGTTTTCCAATAAGGGAGGGTCGATGTTGAAATGGAATAAAGCAAGCTGTGTGTGAGGTATTAGGGAAATTCTTTTCCGATTAAAAAACCACCCAAAAAAAACTACTGGGATTAAATCGCACGATCTTGGTGGCCAATTCATGTCATCTTCGCGAGAGATCACCAACACCCTCAGATTGTTCATGCAGAATGTCCATCATGGTGTTCGCTGTGTGGCATGTAGCGCCGTCCTGCTGAAACCACATATCGTCCACGTCCATATCATTCAATTTGGGCCAAAAGAAATGGGTTATCATTGATCTATACCTGTCGCCGTTGTCAGTGATTGCCTCACCAACGTTGAAAAGCGCCCGCCGCCCAACCGCCCGTACTTTTTGTGTGCATCCACCAGCCCGTGGTGGCTCGTCCCATTCTTTGCTTGTTAACATAGCCTTCTTAAAAATGCCCACACTAAAGGTTTCGACCAAAATTGGGGCCTCCAAACCGGGCCCAGTACAATGGGTGGTACTTAAGCCCTGGGTGGCTTCTACGGACAGGTCAGCCGACGCAAAAATCCAAGTTGAAGGGCTTGTCACGGGAGGAATGACCGTGGGCTTCTGCCCCACGGCGGGGCTTTGACGTACTGGTGTTGGCAGGTTGTTAACCGAACCGGGCGATTTGGCCCAAACGAGAGTCGACTGCCGAACATGGGGAAATGTTCACTAACGAATAACGTCATTTTGATAATAAAGTTTTATTATTTGGAGTTTCCAACATATAATTTGGCATTGGATTTGGAGAGTGAATAACACATATATCGAGAGACCCTAAAACATCTAGTTTTAATCTTCTCCTGAAGAGGATTAGTTGGCGAAAAGTAGTAGTCGGTTTCGTAGAAAACGCCCAGTTTTTTGTTTCTACGCCGGGTTCCAGTACCCACTCCAGGATCCACCAAATTTTTTAACCATAATTCCCCTATTGTTTCAACGAGTTAACTTTAAACGTGTTTTTTTGCGAAAATGTCTTTATGTAACCATATCAAATTTGTACAGTAAACAGAAAAGGCTGCTCTTTCAGATATTGAGAAAAAAACTTCGGGTTGCTAAAAATAAAGTTGGTCTCCATAACAACTAAACTGGAAAAGACAAAATTGTTTCATGTTGACATAAACACGGCAAATAAACTGATGAAAAACTTTTATTCAGGCCATTTTTTTCTTATATAAGCTTCTTAAACAGCATTATGCGCAGCTTTTTTACCACGCTGCTGTATACAGGGTGTCCTCTAATTAATGGTACACATCAAAACCACATATTTCTCATGTCAAAATATTAGTAATTAACCAAACATACCTTAGTCCAAAAGTTGATAATAACCAAGATACAGGGTGTCGAAGTTGAAATTTGGTTTTCCTTTTTTTTTCCAGAAATTCTGAATAAATAGGAACAATGGCACGAAATTAGAGATTCGGGGGTTTTTTGAGGCGAGAAAGTCAAATTCGTTCATACATTTGACGTCACTAGTAGAGGGCGCCACCTATAGCACATCGAGCTTGTTTCGAAGGACACAACTATTTTGCGGTTCACTGTATCGCTTTGACTATTAAATACATCAATTATTCTACATTTTTTACATAAAAAAGGTCCACTTTGTTGGAGTCGCTAGGATTAACTGTTTTCGAGATATTTGCATTTGAAATTTTCTACGTGTACTTAATCTTGATTTAGAGATCTTAAATAGTTTTTTAAAGTAGGTCTTGCCTGAAACAAAATTAGAATAAAAACGAAACAAATTTGTTTACTGCCAAGTCAAACTTTCACGTTATTCTCTGCTTTAAACAGCTCTTGAAAAGTGTTTATTTTAAGTTAAGTACAAAATGCCGAGACCTAATTTGTTTTCGAACGAGGAAATGAGGGATTTATGGTATGCATATATCCAAAGGAAAATTTTAACGGACGTAGAGCCCATCGAAGATTCCTAGAAATTTATCCAAATCTGAGACAACCAGATTTTAAGATTTTCAAAAATCTTTACGACAGATTGGGAGAAACAGGTTCTTTTCGTCCCAAGCGAGATTCCGCAGGTGGTCCGAAGACTTTAAACCCCGAGCAGGAAGAACAAATTCTGGTTCGTGTGGCTGAAAATTCTGAATTAAGCACAAGACACATTGCGATGGAAACTGGAGTAAGCAAGTCAACCGCATGGAAAGTATTAAAAAAAGAAGGGATTCATCCTTATCACTTTACGCCTGTGCAAAATCTGATACAAGGTGATTTTCCAGCCCGACTGGATTTTGCCCATTTTTGTCGACTTCAACAAATTGCTGACCCGATGTTTTTAAACAAAGTACTGTTTATAGATGAAGCAACATTTATGCGTAGAGGCGTTTTCAACGTTAGGAATAAACATGCGTGGGATTAAGAAAATCCACACTTAGTATGCGAACGGCATTTCCAAACTTTACCAACTAATTTGAACGGCGAGTTATACCTCGATTTTCTGCATCCTCCCCTGGAGTTTGTAAGACAATATCTGAATCCACAGTGATAGGTCGCGGAAGGCAGATGCCTTGGCCAGCTCCAAACCCTGATTTTAATTCACTTGATTTCTGTGTATGGGGTTATATGAAATCGCTGGTGTATGAACACGAAATCAATACCCGAGAAGAGTTATGGCCGAAAATTAACAACGCTGCGGTATCACTTCGAAACGAACAGTTATTTTTTTTAAATTAGACGGTCTCGTTCAATAAACAAGTACACAAGTGTATTGAGGTAAACGGACATCACTTTGAAAATTTATTGCCGAAAGTAGACCTGTTTGTTTATTAATACTTCCGTCATTGTTATCATTGAAATAAAATATATAATGAGACATATTTAGCAAGTAAGCATGTATTTACAGTAAAACTCTTTACTCTTCTTTGACAAAATGATCTATCTGATGGCTTTAATAATATTAAAATAAAGAGAACTTACTTTCTTCTTTCTTGTAATGTGTCTTTCTTGATTATTCACATTAAATTCGTATTAGACATTATGGTACTTAATATTCTGACTAATACAATAATATGAAATTTTCAATGTTTTTAGGGCGAGATGCAAATATGCCAAAAACGGTTAATCCTAAAGACTCCAACAAAGTGGACCTTTTTGTACGTAAAAAATGTAGAAGAATCGATGCCTTTAATAGTCAAAGCGATACAGTGAAACGTAAAATAGTTGTGTCCTTTGAAACAAGCTCGATGCGCTATAGGTGGCGCCCTCTATTAGGGACGTCAAATATATGAACGAATTAGACATTCTCGCCTCAAAAAACCCCCGAATCTCTAATTTCGTGCCATTATTCCTATTTATTAAGAATTTATTGAAAAAAAGTAAAACCAAATTTCAACTTTGACACCCTGTATCTTGGTTATTATCAACTTTTGGACGAAGGTATGTTTGGTTAATTACTAATATTTTGACATGAGAAATATGTGGTTTAGATGTGTACCATTAATTAGAGGACACCCTGTATAATCATGATATACTCGTAATGTATATCAGTATTCTGTTCTGCAACACATCTACAACTTATCTCCCTCTCTCTCTCTCTCTCTTTGACATTCTTTCCTCGTGGCGTTACCGCGTAAAAAGAGCTAACGACCATATCGATCCGCCATAATAATCGTGCAGAATCACGAATCAAGTATCCATCCCGATGCGGACCAAGAATGAATCGGCATTCTGTACTAGTTATAAAACCATTTGCCAAATCGAATATCAAAAACTAGATCCCGAGATAGGGGATTCCACGATAACAATCCAATATAGTTTAGATGCACAATTCCGCTAGTCGTTTTTCCTTTGGTCACGTATTGATTGCTTTATTGCAAGCGGAAAAATCCTAGAAGGGTTTTATTAAGTTTCTTACCGACAGCGGTACGAAGTAAAATATTGATAAATGCGCGCCGTATTGGATCATCAGTTATTGTTATTACGTTACTAGTTCAATCGATCCCTAAAGCTGAACATCTAGAGGTCCTTAAACGATGTCCTCTCGTGTCTTTTGACATTTATAAAGATTATGACATTTAATTTTTTCAGACTTCCTGCTTCACAGGAAATGCTTTCAACTTATTTTTTTAAGTGGACCACCAGTAGATTCTTACATTTTCGGATGCAGAATGAAAAACTACCTTCACAAATATCACCATGTTCATTTCTATTGATAAGAATGCAGCTCAAAAAAATACCGATAACGTAAAATCAACATTTTTATTTTGCATCTGAAAATGAAAACATCTACTGGGTTGGTTTCATTTAAGAAGATAAATCAGGAAATAAAGAAGATAAATAGTACGCCAGGCAATATAGCAGAAAAGTGCTCAGCTTTTAAAAAGAGTCCTGAATAAGGTTTCTTGATGCGATAATTAGGTAAAAAATAGTAGAAATAGATTGTGTATGTTTTGGATAAAATCGGTATGTAGGAACCTTAGTGCCGAAAACGATTTTTTTGCGGATTAAGGGACGAAAAATATTTTTTTTTTCGTAAAACAAAAAAATAGCACGCTGTAGCTCTTGAAAAAAACGAAAAAAAATGAATTTTTGATGATCAAAATCGGTTCAGAAGTTTTTGCACAAAAAAATAAAAACCGACGAAAAATGCCCATTTTTTGAAATCGAATTACAAAGTTTCTAATGGACGCAGATACTACTGCTTTTGCTTAAATTGTAGCTTTTGGTGTGCCTATCTGCAGTAAAAAATTCATACAAAAAATAACAAAGAATTTTTTGCATAAATCGAAAAAAAACTAAAAAAAATGTCGTTTCGAAAAACGGCTTGAACAAGCCGAAAAATGGTAGTAGAGTATTTTTCCTGAGCTTAAATTACTCGTCATTAAATTTCCTACAAATCCATTATCGTGACTTGTGGGAGAGCTTCTTTCAATCGGCTGAAAACGCGTTTGAAAATCAAGTGTCGCGTTGCTTCGAGCGCTCGGGTAAGCGAGTAGACGCGTGGTGGGGAAGCCTCTCCCGCCGCAGACTTCTGTCAGCGCGTCTGCAGCGGGAGATGCTTCCCCCACCACGCGTCTACTCGCTTACCCGAGCGCTCGAAGCAACGCGACACTTGATTTTCAAACGCGTTTTCAGCCGCAATACAATTTAAGCAAAAGCAGTAGTTTATGCGACCATTAGAACCTTTGTAATTTGATTTCAAAAAAATGAGCATTTTTCTTCGGTTTTTTTTTTTTTTCTGCAAAAACTTCTGAACCGATTTTGATCACCAAAAACTAATTTTTTTCGTTTTTTTCAATAGCTACAGCGTGCTATTTTTTTGTTTTACGAAAAAAAAAAAGTATTTTTAGTTTCTTAATCCGCAAAAAAAACATTTTCTGCACTTTTATCTATTTTTTACTAAGGTTCCTTACATACCGATTTTATTCAAAAATATACACAATCAATTTCTACTATTTTTTACCTAATTATCGCGCCGAGAAACCTTATTCAGGACTCTTTTCAAAAAATAAACTATGTAGCCTGGACTATAGGAAGCATTTCCTGTCATCCCGGAAGTCTAAAAAAATAATATGTCATGTCATAATAATTGAACTGGTCATTTTCGATTATGTATTCATAAAAAATGTACAAAGAATGTACCGGGTTTAAGGGATGCAAATTTTGGAGCAATATATTATCGTAAAAAAAAAACTTAATAATGGTGGTAAATAGTCTGACAATTTCAAAACTCAAAGTTTGTGGAACCTTAAAACCTCCCGATTGTATGTACGAAGAAACGTTGGACTTTGAACAACCGTTATTTTATCTTCGCAAAGCCCCTGAATGCTCCAATCAAGCTAAAACTTCTTATAAATACTGAATTTTGATCGAGTTACCCTACACGGTATCCCCTTAACTTTCCGCCGCCGCTCCAAAAGGAATGTAATGTCATTATTTGCATAAAAAAGTTTGCTTATCCGAAAAACGAACAGATCTGACATATTTTAAATTCTGTTTCATAAAGTTCGCCTTTGTACTTTCATCCACCCTCATTCTGCGCAAACTTTTTCGTGGAACGCTGTATACACTTTAATTTATCCGATGGTACACTCGACGACAAAAACAATGGACCATAATTTAAAAGTGACTACTTTAAACTTGGCTGGCGGACAGATGCATTAACATTGCATTGCTATTTTTGGAGATAAGTTAACTAACAGGCGAAGATGGACAAGATAATCAAGAAAGTTTACATCCCTTAAGAACAATCTCAACCAAAAAACTAAAAAGTTGGCGAGGAAAGCATTCAGTTGGGGTATTTTCTGCCCCAGTCCTCCTAGTTTCCTACCTGTAACAGCAATAACTCAACAAATTAAAGAAGACACCTGTGTGGAATTTAATGAACTAAGGGATGAATCAAGCAGCTGCCGACTTTTTGGGTGCTTTTTAGGTAGCCGAGCAAAGACGTGGCAATGGAATAATTGCTGACGATGACTAGGAAGAATCTTCGTTTTTCAACAGGCATTCTCTCTGGACATTATCAATTAAGAAAACATCACAACTTGAAGCTAAATGAATCAACCCTTTGTGAGCCCTGTCACTAAAAAGAGGAGACCCTATGACGTATTATGCAACTGCTCACTTGTCTCATCAACAAGAGAATCCATACTGAGTGAACGTTGGTCAACATAAAGGTTTCATATTACATTTCTGGTCCTTTATTTTGTCGCTGAGCGTATCATTCCCCGTGAAACCGACACACTTGCCCACGGGACTGTACGAAACAAACCGGGGCAATTACTAGGCCATATCAATTGGGACGGTATTCCGTTATTTTGTTTTCTGGACGATAAGACACAATTGCTTTTTTACGTTTCCGAATCGTGGAATGCTTCCAATTTGGCTGCAATTTGTAGAGGTATTTCGAGGTAATCGGCTAAAATATCTGTACTATTGTGTGTAGAGATAAAAACATTATTTCGTGCATACAACGTGAAAACGTTTGAATAAGTTTTACTGTAGGGTTGAAAGGGAAATATTAGGTCAAAATTACGACGTAAGACTCAGGAAACAGTACAATTATTCTTTTAAGCATTTAACTGCACTTTATATACTTATTATATTTATTTACTTATTATATTATTGTATTTTATTTATTATTATTTATATACTTATATATTACATTACTTATAGCTCCAAGAGTATATAATTACCTAATAAATAAAAAATATTAGAAATTTAGCACATTTTATAAAGAAAGCAAAGCTGTTTATTCTGCACTCTGGAGATATTATGGGCAATCTATTTTATAGGAGTTAAAATTCTTGTGTTAATGTATTTATACTAAAATTAATCCATTATGGGATTATATATATATGTGTAAAGTGTATATATGTGTAGGTATGCATATGTGTGTGTATCTATATGTATATTATGTGTGAACATGCGGGTGTATTTATTGGTGGAGTTTAAAAGAGGAACAAATTTCTTGTTTTTGATTTTTCAGAAAAAGTCACTCTTGATGATTTGCTCTGCTTGATTTCAAAACCCCAAAACAAAACTTGTTTTTCCGACAAGATGGGTGCCCTGCTCATCATGCCGTTACTGTCCGTAATTGGCTCAATTCCGAATTTAATGAACACTGGATAGGAAGGGATGGTCCCATTTTATGGCCGCCGAGAAGCCCGGATCTAACAATATTGGACTTCTATCTATGGGGACGTTTAAAGCAAATTGTTTATCGTGAACCACTAGAAAATGATGAAGAGCAATTAAAAACAAGGATTCCAAATGCAGTCAAGTCCTTGTCAATTGAGGAAATTAGAAATAGTTTTAACGAATTTAGAGCTCGAATTGAAATTTGTGCTGAAAAAGGAGGAGCACTATTTGAATAAAAAATTCTGGTTTAGTTTTGATTTCATTTTATAATCAGTTGTTTAATTCAATGATTAAAACATCATGAATCATTTTTAACTTTTTTAGCATCTAGACAATGATTAACATTGAGTTTCTATAACATATAGTATCCTAGACAACAAAATTATTGGGTTAAATCCGCCAACTAGAATTACTTATAAAATTTTGTGAAAGTCCAAATTATGAAGAAAAATTGTATTATCTCGAGAACCGTTTGAGTTATATAAAAAGTAATTTGCATTCTGGGGATTTGAAATCAAGCAGGGCAAATCATCAAGAATGACTTTTTCTGAGAAATCAAAAACACAAATTTTTTTCCTCTTTTAAACTCGATCCGGGGACATACTGTATAATATATTGCATATAGAGTTAAATTATTTATTTGACTAATTTTCCATGTCATATTTTACAATAACTGCTATTTTGTGTACAGTTTAAAAAAGTTTATATAATGCTTGTTTTTCTTTATTGTTGTTCTTTGATGTATTGTAATATGAGGAATACTAATAATTACAAAAGTTGCAATTACTAACGTTAATTAGAAAATCAAACTATCCACGAGCGGGCTAAACTCTTGTTGGATTCCCTTTTATTTACATCATGTAACTTTTTATGAAATTAGTGTTTGTGTAAGAACATTTATTATTACTACTTAATGTTCATATTTATGTATTTTTCCTTTATTTTATGTGTAAATAAACATTTTATTATTATTAACACCGTGAAAGTGTTTGAATGGTCGCATATGTTTTACTGTAGGGTTTAAGGGGAACTAGTGGATCAAAATTCCGAATTAAAACAAATGAAAAGAGGACATGATCAAAAGTTGTTAACAGAAGGCGATAAAGTCAGTGAATCTTATTTTCTATTGGAAACTATTAACTCTCAAATCCATCGTACGAATTGTTCGAAATACTTGTGTATTTGTGAGACGAAGTATGGAAAGGTAAAATATTTCAGATGTATACA
The DNA here is from genome assembly GCA_029963805.1 of Aromia moschata. Classification (NCBI taxonomy): domain Eukaryota; kingdom Metazoa; phylum Arthropoda; class Insecta; order Coleoptera; family Cerambycidae; genus Aromia; species Aromia moschata. Next base: position 163,116 of record JAPWTK010000582.1, read on the forward strand.
GAGTGGATCGAGAATTATTAAACCCCAAGTTGTCTTTGATGATCTAAACCTGTTTAGTCATCAAAAAGAGACTATGTTTGGTGGACTGAAGGTGTTTGATCACTGTTTACTTTTAGAATGGAATTCTCGACGAGGTCTCTAGACACAGAATTATTGATATTTTTTTTCAAAACTAATTGCTAATTGACATCAAATGATAATATTTCGAGAGCTCTACTTTGTGGACCCTTAACTTGATTTGCATATATTTTCCAAAAATTTCAACTATTTTTTTCTAGAAGACAGGGACATATAGTTTTGTATCATATTGCAGAAGGAGCTCCAAGCGAGGAATCATCAAACATTTTCAAAATAGCAATCAGACTTTTTAAACTATGTATTAAAAATATTTTAATATTTTTAATATTAGAATATGTAGCGTTTCGCCAGCTATATTGGCATCATCGGGAGATGATTTAAGTCACCTCCCGATGATGACAACATGTGTTTCTGTTTGTGAAAAGCGTCTATGGTGAAAAATATTCAACAGTGATTATATTTCTGTAATACATTTCTGTTTGCTCGGCGACCTTCGTCGCATGGATTTCCCAGGGAGTTAATATCTGGCGGGTGCCATTTCGTTAGCGACCGCCCACCCTAATCAACGGTTTCTTAGGAATGACTATTAAACAGGTGTTGATGAATCGTTTTAATTAAAGTTTATCGAAATTTAGTCCAGAGTTCATTAGCCACGCCGATAAATCATTCCATTGGTCGATTGTGTCGGAACAAATTGTATGGAACCGCTCCGGCGTTGCGCAGATATTTCGTTTAATTAAAATAGTTCGGCGAACTATTAGAATTAATTAGGTCGAGGCGTAGCCGGATTATCATTTTTCCGGCACCCGACTCCATGCCTGAAGATCATCCGGGTTCGTTAGTCGACTAGATCTTTCTCGCAATCAATTGTTACATGCATACGAGTATATGTTATTTTCAAATGCTAATTTCAGCTTTACAGGAAGAGGAGGGTGATTTTTTTCAACTACTTTTTTTGTTTTTCAGTCACCACTTGAAATTTTGTTGAATACGTCAAATAAAAAATCCCTTAATATTAATTTTAAGTACTTTCCCAAAGCGTGAAAAGATTTTCCATTTAAAATACATGTAAATCGGTTTTTTTTTTCAAATTTCTATAACTCAGTCGCATTTTATGCTATTATATTGGTCTTGGTCCAAAGTGTCCACTGCAGCGAAAATGTAACTTGTACTGGTGAGTTGGTACGGGTCGCTGAAGTTGACTTTTTACCCAAAATTCTCGTCTTTTTGCTGTTATCTCCAAAATTACTAATTTTAGCAAAAAAATGTAAATGAAAAATTTGTTGGAAATTTAATTTACTACAACAAAGGTCCTGTATACCAAATTTCTTTAGATATTAATTTAGAGATTAATATTTCTTGAGATATTAGACTTTAACTCATGAGTAGTACAAAATTTTTAATGTTTATCGAAGCAAACTTTGGTTCAATGATTTTGTAATACTCATTAGTCAAGTCCTAATATCTCAAGAAATATTAATCTCAGCAATTTGGTCTATAGGACCCTTTTTGTAGTAAATTAAATTTCCAAAAAAATTTTTCATTTAAATTTTTTGGTAAAATTAATAATTTCGGAGATAACAGCAAAAAACGAAAATTTTGGGAAATCAACTTCGGCGACCCGACCAACTCACCAGTACAAGTTATTTTCGCTTCAATAGGCACTTTTTGTAGAGTGTTTTATTCTGAGTAAATCGATACAAGACCAATGTAATAGCATAAAATGTGATTATAGAAATTTGAAAAAAAAAACGATTTACGTGTATTTTAAATGGAAAATCTATCCTTTGGGAAAATACTTAAAATTAATATTAAGGGCTGTAACTTTTCAAGGATTTTTTTTTTCGACATATTCAACAAAATTTCAAGTAGGGTGAAAAACAAAAAATTGTTGAAAAAAAATCACCCCTAAGGAAGAGTGTTACTAAGATATCTACTACAATATACAGGGTGTCCCAAAAAGCAACGGAACAGACAGTAGGTTACAGACCATATGACAAACATAATTATGAAAGCAAATGCCTTCGTTCTCGAGATATGGTCAGTTGTGTAAAATTGGAAAAAATCGCTTCCCTAAGTCAAGCATTCTATGCTATGGCTTCAAATGAAGCTCGACTGTTATTTTTTTTTTTGTTATATTGGACTGAATAATAGTAATATGAATACGTCTCATCCAATATGTCCGGAGCTCCTGTTCTGTTGGTATGTCCACCGAAAGAAGTTCATATCCTAGACAAGTGGCGGTGCGTGATATTTCAGTTAGCCATATTTTGAAAACGACGCATGGGACCCACTTCACTTTTTAGGTGAGTGACTATACACCTCTTACAGAAAGGATTTATAGTGAAAAAACCGTCAAGCAAAGTTTGCGAAAAATTTTTCAAAAACACTGGAGCACTCCTGGGTTCTCAGTAACACTCCTGTGGAATATTTGCAGTATATATTTTTTTCATAATCTAGAAACAAATATAAGGAGACGTTTTTTCGATTTGTTACAAAATATTTTTGTTTCAAAAAGTTATGGCCATTTTAATTTTGGGAAACAAAATGTTCCTATAAAATGTTCCAATATGATCTCAATAGATCTCTCCCACCTCATCTTTAGGCCGGTAGAGTCTGATTACTGAAAAGTTAATGTGTAAGTGTCATATTATCATACTACTACCATGGTGCGCATGGGGTGAGGGGGAGCTACCCTAGCTGAGCCGCACATATTAGAACGAGATTAGAAAGATAACATTGATATCGATCGATCTCATTCCTTTGATCAGTACGTTTCACTCCTCCATTTCGATTGCGCACTGTTTCCGTTTCGTATACTACCGATCTGGTTCTGTTTACTCCGAATTTTGATTACGCTAGTGATAGTAATAAAGCCAGGTCAGTTTTCGTAAATAATATATAGGGTGGGCCATCAGATGGTTTCTTTTTTAAAATTGCTATTAAAACTATATCGTTGAATATTTTTAAATTATTGTTGCTTTATTCAAAAAAGTATACCTTCCCATTATTTATGAAAAACAATTTCCAGTTAAATGGCCGCCGCGGCTGGCTTGGAAGTAGTTCCTTCTTTTCAACCGATTTTGCAGTACATTATCGATTATTTGTGGCTCTATTGCACGAATAACTCGATTGATGTTTTCCTTCAGTGCGTCAATTGTTTGTGGATCGTTGGAGTAACAACGGTCCTTAACATGTCCCCATAAAAAAATTGTCCAACGGTGTTAAATTGCAGCTACGCGATGGTCACTTAATGTCTCCTGATAACACGGTTACCGAATTTAGTGTGCAAAAGATCGATTGTTTCCCAGCTTGTGTGACACGTTGCTCCATCCTGCTGGAACCAAACCTCGTCCAAGTCCAAATCGTCCAATCGCGGCCACAGAAAAATCAGTTAACGTGTCTCTGTAACGCATTCCATTTACTGTAACGCTGTTACCATCTTCATTTTGAAAGAAGTACGGACCAATGACGCCACCACTCCAAAACCCACACCAAACAGTCACTCTTTCAGGATGCATTGGCTTCTCTATGACTAAGTGTGGATTTTCGGAACCCCAAATCCTACAATTCTGTTTATTAACATGTCCTCCAAGATGAAAATGAGCTTTGTTCGAAAAAATGATTTTTCGATTGAAATCGGCGTCATTTTCAAACTCATTTAAAGCCCACACGGAGAAGCGATAACAAAGTGGATGGTCATTTTCCTTTACCTCTTGAGTAAGTTGCAACTTGTAAGCAAATAATCCGAGGTCTTTATGCAATATTCTCCTCAGAGAAGTGCGACTGACATTAGGTTGTTGACGAGTTGAGGTTCTTGGGTTTTCACGCACACTTTGGACAACAGCAGCAATTCTTTCAGCTGTGCGCACCGAACGAGCACGTGGATGACTTCTGTTATCGTAAGCATGTCAATTTCATGAACTTTTCTTAAGAATTTTCTTACACCAGGCGCTGACTGAGTTTCATTTCGACCATAAATTGTTCTCAATTTTCGCAGTTTCTGCAACACTTCTGGAAATAATTTTTCAATATTTACCAATATTGTTCAAGCGTAAAACGATCCATTTCTTACAGCGGAGGTTATACAACACATATATGTCAAATGTCAAGCGCGTCAGTGTCGGCAATGTAGAAATAACACTCAGTTTAAAAAGAAAGCAATAGATGGCCCACCCGTTAATCGTTTATGTATTTTAAATTTAAATGTTTATGTTTAGGGGTGTTAAATCATTAATATAAAAACGGATAGAAGCAGTCCAAGTACAGGGTCCTGGGGCACTCCACGGTCATTCTTCTGTTGTACTTCTGATTTAGAACAAAGAATAAGAATTCTATAATTACCATCATTATTATTCTACGCATTGAACGTACCAATAAAAATTAGAACGTCTTTGGCAGCTCTCGAGACGTGACAATACGCCGGATCCGTTTAATTCCCGGCACGCCGCGGCGAATTAATCTACGACGTGGGCTAAAAGCAAGTTTACGGGACGGCATTTTTAGGGCCGCCCCATTTTTTATCCTGCTCATTTTTTGTCACGTATTCCGCCGTCGTCGTCGTGCCCGTTTTGCGGGAAGATTGATCGAACTTCGACGGGACGGCACGATAGCGACGGCGGTATTGATCATGGCCTACGTTGATTTCGGGCAGAGGGATGGCCGTAGGTCGGGGGTCCGCTCCAGAGCGGCGTTCGTTTGTACAGAAGATGGGAAAAGTATCGCGTCAGTGAGAGACAGGCCTAAAGAAGTTTCTAGAGTTCCGCACGTAATTTAAAAATAATTGGGGTTTAAAAAGAAGACTAAGACTAAGTCAAGTCATTTAAGACTTTTTGCTGCTTCGGTTTTGTCTTTTTGTTTTCAGACCGGTGAGATTTTCTTAAAAAGTAATTGAGGTCTACTTAAGACAATTTAAAAGCACCAGCGGTTACAAAATAAAATATATTTGGTCGCGTTCATTCCACAAGCAATCTCTGAACGATCAGTGATCATGAGGTAAAGCGTATACAAAGTAAAGAACAGATGAAAAAAAGTCGTCAAAGCTGGCATCTTTGACGAGAAAGTGCCGACAAGGCTGATCCAGTGGAGCTACAAATTAATGTAGTATTGCTGGCTGTATCTATTAAAGTACACTCGAACCCCTCTTAAGTCACCTTCGCTTAATTCACATCCCCTCTTATTTCACTACGTTTTCCCCTATTATGTCACGAACCCGTCCCTCTTAAGTCGCCGCCTGTAAAAGTTTTAGAACCACGTTTGGAAATTGGATTCTCGCATGAATATAATCTTTATTGAAAAAAATTATTGTGTAATACATTAAATATGGACACCTAACCTTTAAAATAGGTTAGGTGTCTTTTAAAAATATTTCACCTTTAAAATATTCATTCAAGTGGAAAATGTATCTTTGTCACGCACGACAGGGTATACTTACGTTGATTTTTTCATTCAGTTGGCTCATCTTTTCGTTATAACAAGTGCTGTAAATATTTCTTTTTTTCAACTAAAACACGAAAAAGTTGAGGTTATGATCACGACTTAAGAGAGACTAAATTTCGCGACTTAAGCGAGACGATGACGCACGGATTTGGTAACTAACTTAAGAGGGGTTCGAGTGTATATTAATAGCAATAATTGTTTCAAATTATTAAACTCATACAATAACATCTTGAATACTTGTTATAACTTGATGTATGTATATTTGTTCTTCTTATTTCTTATATTTCTGTTATAATACACTACTCACAAAAATTAAGGAGCAAACAAAAATCTAATTTTTTTCTGATTTTTGACGGGCTGTATCTACGTAAAAAATGGTCGTATCGCGAATTTAAAAAAAATGTTTTGAAGCTCTTGAAAACTAGAGTCTTGCTCTAGTTTTCGGATAAGGGCAGTTTCGGAAACTGGAATAAAATTCCTATAAAACCCTGTCGACATTTAAAACAATAAGTTTTTTCTACCCTCAATATCGACTTGAAAAAAAGTTTAAAAAAAGTGAGTTTTTCCTTTGTTTTGATAAATCCATTGCATCTTATCAAATATTGATGGGGAGGCTAGGACTTTTAGAAATCAACACCCAATAGCCCTGTAAATGTGCAGATCGATCCATCGAGCGGTTTTTCCGTTTTTCTTTTCAAAAAAAATATTTTTCAGAATTTTTGATTTTTTTTTCAAATTTACTAAGTGATCGATGCAAAATTGAGAAAATAATAAAAAAAATATATTTTTTTCAATTATGATTACACAATGTTAAAGAATAAAAATCTTGTTCCTTTATTAAAAAAAAAAAAACAGATCAGAAAACTAGAGTATTATAGCTTCAAAACGCTTTTTTTTAATTCGTGATACGACCATTTTTCATTTAGATACAGCCCGTCAAAAATAGGGGAAAATTAATTTTTTTTGCTCTTAATTGGCGTGATTAGTTTATTATAACTATAACCTATAGGCCTATACGCCAAGTCAGAAAAATAATACGCATTCATTTAATGATAATGAATGTAATTTATTTTACAAATAGATATTTTTCTGTGCTAGTTTTCATTTCATGTTCATATATTTTCATTTGTTGCAAATAATCTTTTCCTGGTATAACATTTCGTCGGGATTCTATTATAGCCGTCCATTTATTTATTTTTTTATACTGAAAACCACACTCTATTAAAACATTTCACAGTGTATCCAAAGATGTATATTTATAATCAGGATAATCCTGGTATTGTTCTTTGATCAGAGGTGGGGTACGTACTTTTATTTTTAAATTTTTGCTGTACTCGTTTTCTTTTATGTAAATACTGTGATCTGTAAAAATATACTGTTGTACGAGCAAGTTTTGTTAATGTACAAATCCTGACAACAACCATATTTTCAGAATTTCCAGCATTTTAACTTTTTTGAACTCTGTAGACTCAGATTCTAATTCAACATTATTGTTTGTTTTACAATCACTGACGTCAAATGCTCTCCACAATGTCATTATAACAATTTCCACAGTTTGCTAAAACGTCCTAAATATGGAGACATCCAAAAAAAACGTCATCAAAGTTGGTCGAGAAAAAAAAGACGTATTTCTATTTCTTGATCGAATTTATAACCTTATTTACTTGTCAACACTGTCACATTATATGACAGCCATTGTTTATTTTACAAATTGTGACAGTCACTTGTCAAAAGTTTGACATAACCGAAAAGCTTAGACATGACCGCTATTTCCATCTCTCTCGTTCATAGCCAGAGTTGATGACGTTTTTTTTGGATATCTCTATACTAGAAATAATTTTTAAACACGAACCAAATTGCTGACTTTGCTCGGAAAGATGCAATATCGACACGCCACTATCTCGAAGCAACTTGTAACAATCATGCAGATATGAGGGAAATAGAGCGACTAATGAAACGACAGATACACATGAGAAGTCACCTCAATAAATAAAGAGCAATGACCAATTAAACGCGAGAATTATAGGCCCACCCATGCTTTACGTGACATCTCTTGTCAAGTCCACGTGGACTTCGTCTCAGTAAAGTTAGTGAAATATCCCACATTTGTACGCATATATTTAAATAGTTAACTCTAAAATATTGAAGAATCCTCGTGGAACTCCTCTTGCTCTAGCTGTTCGAATTGAGTTTGGATACCCCTTATCAAATATTAACTAGATAATCACATTTTTTGTTATGATTTAAAAAAAATGTTGTCATAAAATTATTACTAACTGTTTATTAAATTTTCGAATAGATCCAGAAATAACGAAGGAACTGGGGGAGAGGTATTCATAAGAATCATCCTGTACATTAACTGTTGTTTGTATTTCCGACTTCTGTTAATTCTCTGGATAGCAGCCCTAGCTTCCTTTAACTCTAAATGCTAGCGTAAGTTCGACAGTAAGTATTTGCCATTCTATCCCGTCCCTCTATTTGCATTTTCCCCCGCTCCCCCTACTGCATTCCGTATACGATTAGCCAGCTTGCGGTTTTTCGTCGATTGCACTCGGCCTGCGTCTTTCCGGGCGATTTCCGGCATTCTGCTGGGCAAAACCGATCAGCCGACCGGTCCTTTAATCAGAATGTGGCGGCACTTGACTGGATCCGTTCCGGATCAGTGGATCCACCTCAAAGCGCCTAGGAGCCGAGGGGTTTCCACACAGGAAGAACATCGTGAGGACGGCTACACCTGCGGACAGGAAGAAAACAGGGAGTTGTTTTCGCGGCCTGGATACGATTTTTTGTTCGGTCATTTCCGTGACCTGTGTCCAGTGACGCTGCACAGTGGGTTAGAATCGGAAAATCCTGGCCAAAAATCGAAAAACCAAGTTCGTTATATTCTGTTTTAATTCATGTAGCTTTGTGAAGCAGGGTTTCCTACGTGTAATACTGAACCGACATCTGCCTAGGTTTTATACCTGCCGTTCTACTTGAGTCGGAAGTTGGCCACCCTCGAGTGCGTAACGGTACGAGAATCGGTCCCGAAATACTCAACGTTCGTGTGTTGTGATTTTTTGGTACCACAAGGTGTATTTCCGACTTAAAAAAATGGAGGCCACTCTTGAAGGGATGTAAAATATTATCTAAGCATTGAAATTCAAATTTTTTTATCTTATAATGCAATATAAATGTTAACCCTGCGCTTATAATACAAACGCGCATGTTAAGGTAGCGAAAGAAAAGTAGGAAAATAGTTTGTATCTACAGATTTCTAACACTAATTCGCAATTTAACATGTGGGAAATATTAGCGGAATAAGAAATTCATAAAAATTGGCTGCTTTAAACTGCTTATTTCAGTGAAAAATGCAAAAATAGAAAGGCGCGTCTAATAGAGCGTTCTCGGGGCAATTCTAACTGTACCTGCGTCAAAGCAGGTGTTCATCCCCAATACAATAGTAAGTCCCAACCAAGGGGGAAAATGTAAATACCTGGTGTACACTATTGACCAGTGGAAGGAGAAATATAGGGTGTCTCAATGTTCCGTGAAATATATATTTTTTATTTTATACTAGGTAACCTAATCCAACTTAATTGAGGTTCTCTGTTTCTCGATCAATTTTTAACAAACAATAATTTTAGTAACCTAATGTAACTTAACTGAAGACACGTTGCGTGCAATTTTAGGTTCCAAAAAGTTCATACTTTTGGCCCTCCATTTCTTCAGGGAGTTAGATTAAAATCTTATTAATGAAAAATATAAATAATCTTATTCGAATCAAAATATGTAGCTTTTTAAGAAAATTTTACTTCCGGTTCTCCACCTGTTTTTTTCGGTAAGGAGATTTAGTTGAAATTATATAAGCAGAAAATATCAATGCTCTAATTTTGATCATATTAAGTACCTTTTATCGTGAAAAAGTGGTTACATGACGTTGCTGCTGGTCCGCCATTTTGTTTCCCTTTCGAGGAGAGTATTATATTGAAATTTTATTTACAGAAAACATGAATACTCTAATTTGGGTTTTTAAAAGTTGCTTTTATCGTAAAAAGCGGTTACTTTCGGGTCGCCATTTTGTTTTTTTTTTTTAAATATATAAGTACAAATTTGAAATCAGTGACCCAAAAAACATTAAATTTGATATAGTTTGACAAATTTTCTATCTTTCTCGATTTTTGGCCAAGGTTTTCCAAAAGAGCCATCCAAAAAAAGTCATCAAATCTGGCTATGAACGAGAGAGATGGAAATAGCGGTCATGTCGGAGCACGAAACGAAGCTTGTTATTGTCAAACTTTTGAAGAGGTTGTCGGAATTGTAAAATAAATAATGGAATTAATTTTTAATAAAGAACAAATGCGTGTTTTATTTGTAATTATTTTAGAAATGACAGCAGAATGAATGGAAACTAGATACATTCGACGAGAGCTACATATGAGGACTTCATGGCAGTTTTTCCAGACGCAGTTATTCATTTAGAATATTTTTGCCGGTCAGTAAAACGTTTCTTAAATTTGTACTTACCGATAAACTGGAAGCGTCAATCCAGGAGGTGGCAGATCCAGAGTAAGGACAGAAGAAAACGTTGAAATGGTTAGGCAAGTGATAACCGACAGTCCAGGAGGTCTGAGCCAAGTGAATCTGTCCTATAGAAAGTGTCCTATGATTTGGTGCTCCATCCATATCGTCTGCAATCCACACATGAAATTCTCAGAGCGGATAAACCTCTAAGACTACAGTTCTGCCACTACTTTATTATTAGCCATTTTAATGATAACGATGCTGTCTTCGAAAAAGTTTTTGTTTACTGATGAGACTTGGTTTCATCTTTCGGGCTACGTTAACTCTGACAATATGAGACTTTGGAGTGCAGACAACCGTCACTTTTATATTGAATCTTCACTACACCCACAAAAAAATGCAGCTGTGAGCAGGAGGATTGTAGGACCTATTTTTTTAACGGAACACTGAATGCAGAGAGGTACCGTTTAGAAATCGTATTACCTTTTGTACAAATGTTGCATAACGACGAATTGCAAGGAGTTTATATTCAACAAGATGGAGCTCGTGCACATACTGTAGTATTAGGGCAACAATTAATTATATAGGCGAATTTTTAGAAGATCGTATAATCAGTTTGAACACGCAGACCATATTCCCGCCTATATCTTCCGATTTGACCCCCCTGTAAATTTTTTCTCTGACCTTTTCTAAAAAATTCAATTTTGGAAACTCCCGTTGGCGATATGGAAGACCATCAGCAACACTTTGTCACTAATCCTTAAAATACGAGGTTTTCTGTTATTAAATAATGTACTTTTTTAAGTTCACTTTCTTCGGTTAATTCTAGATGAGAAAACAGTGTCATAAAAGTGTACATGTATTCAATATTTTATAAGAAATCGGCAGTGGCCATATAGCATCCTTAGCCTAGAGGGAAATTGAAGAATTTGTGTGTTAATTACTAATATTCAAGGCTACGTAAAAAGGGAAAGAGTAATAATTCAAGGCATGAGGGATCAATTCCACGGAATACCTTGAGGATATTTTTATTCCTTACGATGTGTCGGCTGGGAATAAAATTAAAATAAACGTCAGTGTAGTACTACCAAACAGAACTGCTGTCATAACACTTTTTATTTGTTACCAATTACAGTGGCAACTGTTTCGCATTCAATGTTTTCCCCTTGGCGACCTGTACACCGTTCCATACGACTTTTCCTTTGTTGAAAGCAATGCTGGAAGTCCGCTTCTGTCAGCTGGTTCAGAACCTCCGTCGCTTTTGCTTTAACTGCTTCCACACTTTTGAATCTTGTCCCCTTCAGTGTCACCGTGTCTAACAAGCCTGAATCAGTGTCAATGTTGTTTAGAATGTTAGCGCAAATGTTCATTCTTGATTCCTCTTGCTCCGGAGTGAGGAGTTTTGGCACCATTTTTGCACAAACTTTGCGCATATTAAACGATTCACGCAAAATCTGGCCAAAAAATAAAAAAAAACATGCAAAATCTTTGTCGATACCTGTTATTTCAGCAAGCCCTCGGATGCTTAGATGATGATCTTCGCGGATTAATTTACCAGTTTTTTCAATGTTTTCGTCCGTTTTTGACGTTGAGGGCCGTCCGGGGCGCGAATCGTCTTCGGTCGTTTGTGGTCCCCCTTTAAACCGTTTAAACAATTCTGTGTGCGGGATAAAAATGTATTTCCGTACAGTTCTTCTAACATTCCATAAGTTTCTGTAAACGTTTTCCCCGGTTTAACAAGAAACTTGAGATTAACCCGTTGCTCCATCTGAACACTTAAAATGTTTGGACGCGTCACTGGTGCGTAGACTAATTCAAACGACTGCTATAGTCAAAATGAGCGACCCACTGGTTTGTTCAGCGAGCTCAAGGTGGGGAAAGTATCACCAGACTTTCAAACATGTTTAAACTTGTCGCGACAAACTTTTAAACGCGTTTAAACTTGTCGCGTTAGCACAAAAAGTATTCATACTATTGAATAAAAAAACTCATGCCTTACAAACTACGGAAAACTGGGTATTTATTTAGAATTCATTTGAAATTGTGTGGATTTCTCAGCTGTCGGGATATTGATTTCCAACGACGAACTGTTTAATAATTCGTACCGATTCGATGAATAAACTGGTAATGATACATTGTAAAAACTTTAAAAGCTGAACTAAAGCCCAAAGTTTTTAAATAACGATAACAATAATGGCGATATACATATATGCTATTCTCCCAACTTGATTCAACCGACACACTACTTTTCCTCTATAATAGTGCTAAAGACTCATTCTCCTGTATGAGGAAACTTTCGCGGAATGGGCTTCGCATTCTTCGACTCGAGGCTATCGCGGACATATTAGGCAGGACTGTTATCTCAATGTGAGGGCCACGAGGGATACCCGGAAATACCTGGTTTCCAGGGTAATAATTTCAATCTCGAGTCTGGGGGGACCAAGAAGCTAATCATTGTATATTTAATTAGAAGCTTATGACAAGTTTTGCAACTGTAATTTTGGTAAGGGACCGTTAAAATAGTGGGAGCCAGGTATTTTTAAGCTGCTCTAGAATGTGTTTAACTTTTATCATATACTGTTTTGCTGTAATGTACAGGGTGTCTGAATTTCAACTGTCAACAATCTCACTGCCGATATGTTGGGTTTTTTTTGAGGTGGAAAGAACATTTAAAAACTGACAGAAGCAGAATTTTCCAAGGAGTCTGAAATTGGCCTCGAAATTATTAAATAGGGTGTTGTTTTATTTAACAACATTAATACACGATGTTATTTATAATTGATGTTTGATATTTAAACCGCGTTTGAATTTTCTATTCAGTTAAAAAAATAACACAAATATTGGCAGTGAGACTTTGGGACAACCTGTACATGTGTTAGTTAGTAATCATACACCCACTTTATGAAGTTTGCTTAAAATCATTTTCAAATTTGAGTATCTATCTGGCCAACTAAATAATTTTGGAAAAAACAAAAACTTTCCTAAACATCAAAAATTTCTAAAGTTGACGAAACATATAAACATAACATTTACATTAAAACAAAAACATTTTCTTGAATTATAGCAACAACAAATATACTGTAATTATATTTATATTTTAATTATATTAATTATAATTAATAACATATTTTAAGATTTATACCAGTCACTGTTTATAATTTTCGTTCACAACTGTAATCAGCAAAAAGGTTGGAAAACTTTATTATGAGCATCAAAAAGACATGTACGATGACAACCGTCAAAGATTGCAAAAACATTTACAGAAGATTCCACTGGAAATAAGAATGGCACAGTAAGCATCTCCAACAGCGCAGACGCCAATTTTGATTGCAAAAATTATAAACTCGTTCACAAACCAGTCATTCCATATAAAATCGTCTGAAAATAAGAAAAATCGTTGCCGACCCGTTTTAGATTTTACTGTAACTTTGAGGAACTCTTCTTCAGGGTCCCAAAAAACAAAATTTACGCAAATTTAATTTTTACAAACGCTCGTTTCCGCCTATTCGAATTAAAACTTTTAAAAATCGTCAGATTTATGCCTTATCAAGATTTATCTCTAAAATTGTTCCTTTTTAAGATATCTACCTGCTTGGGGCGGAATTTTGAAGAGGAAAGATGGCAGTCTTAGCGTAAGTCTCAAAAGTTCGATCAGTCATTACCTCCGAATAATGGCAGCGTGTTAAAATTACGTGTTTTTTACTTATTTTTTGTGAATTTTAATCGACTCTAGCGTCTTGACTGTTTAGAGTAAGCAGCTTATGTTATTCAGGAATTAAGTGTACATATCATAGACGAAATACAGCCACGAGTCGTTCCGAGCAGCTCACTCCTTATAAAAAAAAACTGCTTGAATTTTCGAAATTTTGAAAAATCGCATTATTCATAATCGCATCTTATAATTTCAATTGTACTTCATTACTTTTTGTAAATACAGATTATATCTTACCTTTTTATTCAACTTCGGGTCCTTTTATCTCTACAGTTTCTTATTCGATATGGTTTAACAAAATGTATTAAAATAAATTACGAACAAAAATTAATTATGAATGTGAAAGAATATCTAAAGTTTCAAGTACATTTTTGTTTGAAATTATGGGCATATTAAGTGTAAAATTATCTCTGTAAGTAATATTTGATGGAAACAAGGTAACCGTTCACAATTTGAACTGGAACATTATTTTTTATTCAACAATTTACGTTTGGGTTTTACAATAAACATATACATATATTAACAACATCAAAATTATCGGAAGCTGAATATTTCCGCGCTTTTAATTGACTTTGAGAAAGCGGAACAAAACTATGATACGATCTCGTATTTTTGATTGTATTTATATTTATAAATCTTTCAAATAAAAATGTTTCAGCAGCTTCAACCTCCAGACTCGATATAAAAAATGCCATTGCTTGCATGAATACCATTGCTTGCATGAATGAACATTGTTTCTGATGTGTATATAATTAACACCAGGAGCAATGTTCGACTTTTGTTCTAATCAAATTCCCGATAGTCTGGAGGTTGAAACTGCTGAAACATTTTTGTTTGAAAGATTTATATATATAAATACAATCAAAAAATACGAGATCGTATCATAGTTTTGTTCCGCTTTCTCAAAGTCAATTAAAAGCGCGGAAATATTCAGCTTACGATAATTTTGATATTTTTAATATATATATTGTAAAACCCAAACGTAAATTGTTGAATAAAAAATAATGTTCCAGTTCAAATTGTGAACGGTTATTATTATTTTTGTTCGTAATTTATTTTAATCCATTTGTTAAACCACATAGAATAAGAAACTGTAGAGATAAACGGACCCGAAGTTGAATAAAAAGGTAAGATATAATCTCTATTTACAAAAAGTAATGAACTACAATTGTAATTATAAGATTACAAAATAAAAAAATTAGGCCAATTTTCGCTGCAAAAAAAACCACTTGTACATTCACTAAACATGAAAATAATAAATCGAGTGTGCAGTCACTTGAAGTTAAAGGTAAGAACTATAGATTCTGTAAGTTTCATATTTTTATCGCGCGGTCAACACGTTCTTTTCATAACTTCAATAATGCGATTTTTCAAAATTTCGAAAATTCAAGCAAAGTTTTTTTTTATATAAGGAGTGAGCTGCTCGGGTCGACTCGTGGCTGTATTTCGTCTATGATATGTACACTTAATTCCTGAGTAATATAAGCTGCTTACTCTAAACAGTCAAGACGCTAGATTCGATTAAAATTCACAAAAAAATAAGTAAAAAATATGTAATTTTAACACGCTGCCATTATTCGGAGGTAATGACTGATCGAATTTTTGACTTACGATAAAACTGCCATCTTTCCTCTTCAAAATGCGGCCTCAAGCAGGTAGATATCTTAAAAAGGAACAAGTTTAGAGCTAAATTTGATAAAGAAAAAAATGACGATTTTTAAAAGTTTTAATTCGAATAGGCGGAAACGACCGTTTGTAAATATTAAATTTGCGTAAATTTTGTTCTTTGGGACCCTAAAGAAGAGTCCCTCAAAGTTACAGCAAAATCTAAAATGGATCGGCTTCTTCAATTAGACGATTTCATATGGAATGACCCAAACTAAACATAATTTTAATTCTTATCAGGTGAATCGATCAAAATAAGTATTTCTGTAGTTCGTCGAACGCAGCTGGCAGCTTCGAATTTCGAGCGCAATTGACGTGAAACTTAACAAGCCGATCACAAACTGCTTGCCTTCCAACTATCGCAGACGAAAGTTTTCCGGAAAACAGTAATAGGAAAGTCTAATTTTTCAGGTGAATCTATTCCTGCACATGCGATGTCTCTGAGTTCCGATATCCCGCCCCTACAAATACGTCCCTTAAGCGCTATTCATCTACCGGAATTCCTTCTCGCGTACTCTCAATACCACCCCAGTTGTCGTTTTTACCATTACAATACTCGCTTCGGTGTCAAGTAAAATAAAACCATGAAAGAATAACGTACTGCACCGTGTAGAATAATATTGTGTATCTAGTGTTTTTTGTTTAATGATTTTGAATAAAAATATTGCGCAGGAATAAAAAAATAGGTCATCCAAATGAAACATTATTAACCGGTTCACTGGTACATTTTTGTCACTGTTGGTGCCAAAACTAGTACCTAGTAAGGTTTTTTTTTTGGATCTACCGAAGGGTGAAAATAGGGGTTGGGGGTGAAATTTTTTCAATTCTCTATCAAACCATTCCATGTATGCAGGGTTTTTTTTGTCTCTGATTCTATATCAAGGGTTATTTGATTTTGATTTTGCCACCCCTGAAGGGAGAAAAATAGGGGTTGGGGTGAAATTTTTAGTTTTTTTCAATTCTTTACCAAACCATTTCAAATTATGCTTAATTTAGGTATTTATTAATTACGCGGGATTTGTTTGCGTTTTTAATTCGATAGCAAGAGTTATTTTTATGACCTGTCACCCCCAAAAGGTGAAAAATGGGGGATGCGGTGAAATTTAGAGTTGTTGTGTCTCTAATTTGATTTAAGAGTTAAGATTTGATTCGATAAGAGTTATGTTTTTGATTTACTACCCCTGAAGGATGGAAAATTTGGTGAGAATGGGCTCATGTGAAACTTTCAATTTTTTCAATTATATACAAATTCACACCATTTTTTTTACTATAATATTTTCAGATTTTTGTCAGTAACCTCATATACCCCCTCTATATATAGCTCTTCAGATTCCCATAAATTTTTAATTTTTGTTCATCATATTCATCAGATTTGCTATTTTGAATTTACACAACTTGAATACAGATTCGTAATAAGCTTAGGGATTTAAAAAATTCCCTATATGCAGTTTTTCTAAAATTATGAAAATATATGAATTTTCGACCGCCATTTTAGATCGGCCATCTTGAAATTTAAAACCTTATTTAACTAAAACTAAAAATAGTACAATCACTATGATAATTGCCACATAAGTTGAAAAAAAACTTCACTTAGAACTATTACTATTGTCTAGCTCTATCTACTTCGGTTATAAACAATTATTATTGATTTAAATTATATTTTTTCCTCAAGTGATGTTTTATTACTGTGTTTTAAGCAGCACACAGTATAGGTATCGAATTTCTCACAAATTTTTTCTACTTTGGTAATAATTGTGCAAAATTTTCAACTAGTTTATAAAAAAATATTTCACTTAAAGCTTAACTGAAAGAATAGTGTTATTAGTATGTACCTTCTAATGTTCGATTTAATTCTTCAGCGATAGTGTAAAATTTTATCACAAGCTATTTTTCATCCGTATCACCGTAAATAACCATTTTTAGATAAGTAGTGGAAATCTAGTTCTCTACAAAATTCCGTTTTACAGCTCACGTAATACGAAAACCAATAAGCCGTGTGTCACACATTTTTTGAACAGGATCGCATTACCACATATTACCGGGATAAAGAAGCCTCTGTCCTGATTCTAGCAGATGAAATTGAAGTCGGAAAATAGGGAAAAAATGGAGTTTACACAGACAACCCCGCCATCAGTTATTGAATTTATTGGAAAGGTGCATGTAAGAAAATTTAAATATTTTATGTGTTCCGTATACCTTTGGGATTGACAATATTTGTGTTCTACTTTTAGAACAGAAGGTTATCGACAGGTAGAAGGGAAAAGTTTAGGTGAGTATCGAGAAGTGTCACTGTTGTTCCAAGGTACGTAGCTTTTACGCCACTTTAGTACATATTATTAATTAGGCTTGTATAGATGTAACTCGTATGTAGCAAACATTGAAGTGTGTATAGGGAGTAAGGTCAGTATTTTTAGTTTCTTAAAAATTTGTTTGCAATCATATCTATAACCTAAGTTGCCGATAATTCTAACAGATTTTCTCTGCATTGCAAAAACAGAGGAGAAATGTGGTGAATGGCCCCAAACAAACAATGCATATGATGTAACTGAATGTATTAAACCATAGTAAGCTGTGAGTAGAGATGTTTGCGAGATCTGGGTAGACAAATTTCTTAATAAAAACAGGTTTTTGGAAGCTTTAAAGACGAAATTGACATGATGTTCCCAATATAATTTGTTATCTATATATACTCCCAAGAATTTTATACAGTTTGTTAGTTCCACTCTCTTATCGGTGTCAAATTTTTTTTTAAGTGAAAATTATAGTTTCTGTTCTCTCTTGGTTTACTGTTAATTTATTAGCTTTGAACCAATCATCAGTGATATATTGCGTTCTAGGCATATCTGCTAGCAATCTATTAATTTCGTTATTTCTATGGGCTATTGTAGTGTCGTCAGCATATTAAATAAAATTTGACATAGGGTCTACATTCGGTAAATCGTTTATGTACACTAGAAAGACGTAGGAAACTGAACTCTGAGGTACACCATGCTTGACCTTCTGTGGTTCTGATTTCCTGTAATCGAAGCACGAAGTAATTAAGGCGATGCTGATTTGACTGAATTTATAACATGTCAGTTTTTTAATTAGGATATCGTGAAACACAGTCAAACGCTTTCGTTAAATCTAGGAGTTTAGCATAGATAAATCGACCGTCTTCAAATACCGTGTTAATAAACTATAGAGTTTATGGCTAAAGCTCTCTAGATGCTCTAGATGCTGCGTGCGCAGTTGGTCCTGGGACTGAATAGTTTCTGTTCATGGGATATTTGTTATGATAGACAAAGACCAAACATTATCGACGAAGTATAGTGTGCCTTTTTTTGTCAAATAATTTTTTTAGTTTTTTGAACATTTTGAACATAAACGAGTTATTCTGAGCAAGTTTATCCAAATATACTAAAAAATTGTCACTAATAAGAAATAAGGTTTACATCCGATGAACAGATATTCACATTTACTTGACAGCCGTTCAAGGTTAAAACCACTAAAAGGCCGAAGCCTGATCATAAGTGTAACTATTCAGAAAATACGAGGGTGGAGGAGACTTTCGACTAGTGCTGTATACAGCTTGTTGACGTCATCGTGGTACACCCAGTATACGATACCTCGGCTACAATCCCCATTAGACCGGCCGTTAAAATCCGAGACGTCTCCCTTTGTCCTATTAACGAATCCTCAGTTGTTTGACTACGCAGTTTCGGACCGAAACGGCAGTCCGATTTGCCAGGTGATACGCGGCCGTCCTAAGTCAACACGCAGGAAAGTCTAATGTCACTCGGGAGAGCCGGAAAGAATCCCCAATGCTCTTAACCGTCGACGATAAGCGCGTCCCGAATTACCCTTTGCATTTTAGTTGTAGTTGTTCGTTGTTTACCGACCCTCGGCGTCAGGCTAAATTAAAGTAACTTGTCTGGCTGTTACGTCGCAAAATATAATTTATCTCGCGCCTGTCGCTCGCACTTTCGCCTCGGCGGCTGCGAGAAAAAGTAAATCTTCCGGAATTACACTGGAGTAAGTTTTTCATTGTACACTAGTTACAAAAATTAAAGGATTTAAAAAAAATTCCAAATTTTTGAGTGAATTTCAACACGGGGTAACTCGGAGAAAAATGGTCGTACAGAAAATAAAAAAAGGAAATTGTAGCCTCAAGTGTCTAGTTTTCAGATCTGGACTTAACAATTTTTTAGCTGGAACGGTTCTCACGTAATCATCCGAAAACCAACAAAAAACGAGTTTTCCAAATTTTTGCTCGTCTTTAAAATGGTCTGTGGACTTCAAAAAATTTGTTTTCATCATGCGACCATAAAGCTCTTTTACACTATTTAATCAACTTTAATTTGACCTGTTAACGAGCTCCGTGCGATGATTTGCCGAGGAGTTATCGTCGATCAAAGCAAAAAGTCCTTTTCAACTTTGACAATCAATTACTCGGGAACTAATGATCGTACAAAAAATGGAGGTAAGGTTTTGGAAACTGTAAAATATTCTCTATAAGACACAATCGGGGGCGATTGATAAAAAATTTTTTTTGAAGCGATAATGTTGGCTGAAAAAAAAAAATTTGCGAATTTAAGGATATTTGGAAAATTTGGTATAACTTTGGATATAGTGGATGAACGAAGGATATCGTCGGTAATTTTTTAACCTCAAAGTGCCCAAAAAACCCTCAAAGCGCTGCGATTTTTTTCTTAGTGCCCAGAAGGTTTAAGGAGCCCGTACCAATCATATGGATTTTGGTTCCCGGCCAATTTTTCTGGGGTTGAAATATGTTGTACTTTGAATCCCCCTGAACAAAAGTTTTCATGGCACCAAGGTCCAAAAATCAACTCCAAGCGAGTTACGAACCGTCGAAAGTCAGATATCGACGTAATAACATTCAGCTGCCAAAAAAATAATTTTGTCCGTGAAACGACTTAAAAGCTTAGGATTGCTAGAGAAACACCTTCAAAATGATAACTATAGAATTAGTCAAAGAATACCCTCAAATTTTTTCAGATTTTTTGAGATGATTTTTGAAGTGACGAAAAATTGCAATTTTTCGGCCATTTTTAAAAAACCAAAAAATCATCATAAAAATTCTTAATTAATTTGAGGGTATTTTTTGGACTTATAAGACATTTTTGTTCTTAGATAAGTTTTACTAAACTCTATAGATTCCAAAAAATTCAAATACCGTGTAATAAACTTTAGAGTTTACGGCGTCGAAAGCTCAAATATCGTGAACTTTGGACGGCCCGTATTTCGCTTGGAGTTGATTTGTTGGGCTTTGAGTCCCATGAAAAGCTTTCTGCCTTCGAGCGAGCTTCAAAGTCAGATATCACTGATCAGAAACCCCAGAAAAATTGGCAGGGAACCAAAATCCAGATGATCCGGGCCAGAGGCCGGGAACCAAAAAAATCAGGATTTTCAGATTTTTTTAAGTTGTGGGTCATGCCCAAAAAGTGCAAAAAAATCAATTTTTTGTCCGTGAAACGACTTAAAACGGCTTATCCTTTTTTTTTTTTCTTAAGTTTTCTATGTTGTTTGGGTTGTTGGTGGAAATCATCATTTTTGGTGTCCTGAATTTTCTGGAGTTGGCGAAAAAAGTTTTTAGTTTGGGTCCAAAGTAAAATAATTTTTTGTCCGTGAAACGACAAAACGGCTAAAAATATCATTTTATGATTTTTTCTTGCACTAAAAGGACTCAAATGACCTCAAACAATTAAAACATATAAAAACTACTAGTTTCGATGAGTGGATTTTTTTTTCTTACTATTTTTAGTGAACATATTTTTTTAATTGTTTCAAGTCATTTGAGTCCTTTTAGTGCAAGAAAAAAATCAGGACACTATAAAATAATGGTTTTAAGCCGTTTTAAGTCGTTTCACGGACAAAAAATTGATTTTTCGCACTTGGGCATGACCCATCACTCAAAAAAATTTGAAAATCCTGATTTTTTTCTTGCACTAAAAGGAGTCAAATGACCTCAAACAATTAAAAAAATATATAGACATCCAAAAAAAACGTCATCAAAGTTGGCCGAGAAAAAAATACGTATTTCTATTCTTAATCGAATTTATAACCTTATTTACTTGTCAAGACTGTCACATCATATAACAGCCATTGTTTATTTTACAAATAGTGACAGTCACTTGTCAAAAGTTTGACATAACCGAAAAGCTTAGACATGACCGCTATTTCCATCTCTCTCGTTCATAGCCAGAGTTGATGACGTTTTTTTTGGATGTCTCCATATAAAAACTACTAGTTTCGATGAGTGGAATTTTTTTTCTTACAATTTTTAGTGAACATATTTTTTAATTGTTTCAAGTCATTTGGAGCCCTTTTTGGGCAAGAAAAAAATCGGGCCCCCCAAAATTATGATTTTTAGCCATTTTAAGTCGTTTCACGGACAAAAAATTGATTTTTCGCACTTTTGGGCATGACCTACCACTCAAAAAAATCTGAAAAAATTTGAGGTAGTAAAAAACAAAAGTTAAAAATATAACATATTAAAAATCTGAGCCTGAAGCTTTTTTTTGATTCAAAGATATGGGATTTTTAAAGTTTGAATAATTTTTTAGAGGTCATAATGACCTTGAATGAGCTTGAAAAATTTTTTACATAAAATAAATCATACTTTCTGTACTCATGAATTTTTTCAGATTTTTTTCGACAGTTAAAAACCGAGAAAAAAAAATTAAACGTAAAAAACAGGGTTTTTTCCATACCTAGCTGAGAGGAAAATTTTTTGGACCTAAAATTCGGTCTACCTTTCATAATTAGCCCTAAGAAACACTTTCATCATGCGAAGAAAATAAAAAAAAGGGGGCATTTCACCATACTTATGGGGGGATACCCTTTAAGAGAACCGTGTACAATTCCACAACTTTTTGTAGAGGTACTGACAAATATAAATTTGGTTTATAATTCTAAAAATAAACTACATACGCTTTTGGGTAACACAAAGACAAAATTGACAATAACGAAAACTAAAATATTGATAGATTTAAAAAACAGAAATTCAGAACGAAAAATTTTTTCCATAAAAAAAATAAAAATAAAGAGTTGGATGCTTTTGAAAGTTTAGAAAACATTAAGTGTAATAGTAGTATGAATAAGGACAATGGTCCGATACCAACCAGTCGACTGTTAACCATAACCAAACCACCATAAACAAAGACATATGTTACGGTTCAGTGAATCGTGATAACAAATTTAGTATAAATAGTGCAACTGTGTAGGTTATAATTTAGTTTTAATCTTCTCCTGAAGATGCCAACTTAGTTGGCGAAACGCGCGTCGAGAAAATTATAGTAGTCCGGTGTTTCGTGGTAAACGTCCAGTATTTTTTTTGCAAAGGTAAACAAAAATTCAGGGAATTATAAAAAGTCCTACAAAATTACAAAATGTAATTACCTCCAGAGACGTTTTGAGCTCGAAGAGCTAACTATCGTTATGGAGGGATTAAATTTTAAAAACGCGGGTACTAAATTTGAATAATTCCAAATTAGTTGACGAGGCGACGAGGCGACTCGTAGTGGCCCAATTTAATTACCGACAGCGTCAAGATAACTCTTTCAAAAAATGCTGGGGTAAACAAAACATTTTTCCGCGGCTGAAACTGGAGAAGACCGCGATGAGGAGAACGTGATATTTGCAGAAATAATTCGCCGCTACATGAACGCAGTGGCGTAGGGAGTCAAAAAAGCCATTCTGACCTAGTTAGAATGCTAGTAGACTGTAACATTCAATGGAACGTAGGATTAGTGACATGTTTCCATGTAACTATAGTTAACTAGTGGAATGAGGTCAAATGTTTCCAAAAAAAAAAAATATATATACACTTATTCGACGTTTCGCAAAATTTATTTGCATCCTCAGGACTCTAAAATATCAAACAAACACTCAATGTAGATAATAAAACAAACGTAACACCAAACACAGATTAAAGTAGATAAGGAATCAGGATTACATGTTTCATATTTCATACTTACAATTGGATAAGCTTATTGTTGTCGTTTGTAAAAATAAATATGAATGAAACATTGATAAGATCTATAAATAATAAAGTACAACGTACTGTCCACACAGACGTGCATCGGCTATCTACCCGTACGATTATTCTAATTAGCTTAAAAACTACACATATAAATATAAGAAATAAATAAAAATATCTAACCTTTTTTAAAAAAAAAATTTCACTAAATATTGTAAAACTTGCATAAAATTTTTTTGTACAGGGTATCTTCTAAGTCTAATATACAGAATTTAATACATTAAATTAATATATGCCGTATTTAAATTGTCATTGTCAGTTCGTTTGTTGACTGAATTACTCTATTTAATAGCAATCATATCATGTAATAATTGTTTTTTGTAATTGTTTTGTTGTCCAATAATTTTAATTTCGTCAAAATAAAAATGTCCCGTTTTTGTATGTGCCACAAATGCTGACTCATTTACCTTGTTCTTTTGCAAATTGTTAGCACTAACATCATTTTCATGTTCATAAATTCTTTTTATCAAATACCTTCCGGTCTGACCCACATACACTTTATTACATGTGCCGCATGGTTTTCCGTATATTGTATTCATATTTTAATTCATTCGGCGTTTGTGATTTTAATTTTGTAAAAAAAATATTTTTTTATTTTGTTTTTACTCATAAATGCTACTTTTGTGTTGTTAGTTGATAAAATTCGCTCGAGTTTTTCCGAAAGTCCTTTTACATATGGAAAGTATTTTGTATTATCATTAGTAATATTATTTATGATATTGTTACTATTATTAGTATTGTCATTCAAAATTTTATTATGTGTTTTGGATAATTATTGTTGATAAAATATGTTTGGATATTTATTTTGTTTTGTTCTTTAAAAACATGATGCGACAGCATTTGAGTCCTATTATAATTGTACGGGTAGATAGCCGATGTACGTATGTGTGACAGTACGTTGTATTATTTATAGATCTTATCAATGTTTCATTCATATTTATTTTTACAAACGACAACAAAAAAGCTTATTCAATTGTAATTATGAAATATGAAACATGTAATCCTGATTCCTTATTTTAATCTGCGCTTGGTATTACGTTTGTTTTATTATCTATATTGCATGTTTGTCATATTTTAGAGTCCTGAGGATGCAAATACATTTTGCGAAACGTCGAGTAAGTGAAAATTAGTTTTTTTTTTGGAAACATTTGACCTCATCCCACTAGTTAACTATAATTCTATGGAACATAGTGAATCATCCCGAGTTCACTTAGTTTTTACATAAGCCTGTTAACGGGAAATAATGACGTGAATGTAAACAAAATTCGCAGTAGAAACAACTTTGAGGCATTGATCAAATAAACCTTCGCCAAATACAAAAAAAAGTTACAGAAACTTTTAGGCGACCTGTAAGTTGGCCAATGTACAAAAATATAAATTGGGCATAGACTATAAATTCAAACTGTATTTAAAGAATACATATGGTTTACTTAGAACATGGTTTCTATCGCTTCCTTATGATAATATATTTGAATGTCACTGTTTCTAGCAGTTTATATTTTGGCAAGTCCGTAAGACGCCAATGACGTGATACGATCTTAGTCGGATCGAGAATTACGTGAGTTTTTCGGTTCGAAACAAATTTGGCCAATCAAAATTAATGACGAAAAACCCGAGGCGCCCTAACGAAGGCAAACATTTTTATGCCCTCGGCGGGCGGCCATTTTGATAATTCTAACAATTAATTATTATAAAGTTCGTGCGCGAATAGAACCCTTGAACTGGGGATGTTTAATAATTGCTATCCTATCGATGTTTACACTTGCAGGATTCGGATAATTAAGAGAATTGTACGGGTCGGGGTCGCAACGTTGTTCCCTCTTCTTTGTTCGTCGCATCCACTGAATAAGTTTATTATCAGCGCTGAAAAACGATTGGAATTTGAAATAAATCTAATACCCAAAATCACACTGCACTGAGTCCGCGAAGGGATCATTTTGACATTTTTAATTATGGGGAGGTTCTCATCAAACTCGACCCTAAAATCGATATTTCCTTTTTTTGATACCTTATTATGTGTAGAATATGATCCCAAAACGATTTGGCCGAAATCATTTTTATAAAAAAAGTTATTGCATAATAATGGAACCTACCTTTTTGCGAAAAATTACGGAAAAATCGATTTCTCGCAGTAGAGCATATTTTATCCTAATATATTTGAATTGGGCACCTATATCTGTACCTCAGAGCCAAACTATGTTAAGTCCAAATATACAATATTTCAGTTAATTATACTAAATCTATAACAAAAACATAATTTTTAATTTACTAGTAAAATCAAAACTCTGTGATAATAAATGGAAAAGTTAGACCTTTTTGAATAATGTTAAGTCCACTAGCTCCTTAGAGCCAATGTAAGTCAAGTGACTTTAATATTGTTTGCCTCCAGGAGATTGCGCCACTTTAATATATTAAGTCCGAATAGCCTTTCCTCAATGGAGTCCTATTAAACTGCGTTTTCTTCCAGGGCAATCCGCTATTTCAATGTTTTGTATAGGTTGCTTGCAAGTTATAGTTTAAGTTTGTGTTGTGGGTTCGATAAAAATGTTAAATAATCATGTTCTTGAACAAAAACTGTAAAAATGAGCAGAAGAGCTCTTTTATGTTGGATCCAACTCTATTATGTTGGAAAAGAAACGAAATCTGAAGTCCATAAGTAATAAAATTTTGACCAAAGGGCATACTCACTTGGAAGCGGATGGCGATCACTCAGTTATTGAGCGGGAAAGGAAAAAAAGTCTCACAACTTAGAATAGTAACGCCATGGGACTGGCAACAAGTTGTGAGATTATGTTCTGTCAAAAAACCCTTTAATGTTACGGGGATGGAGACATACGAATTTTTTGATTTCAAAAGTCTTTTTTGAGAGATTCGACGCACCTTTTGTTATGCGAAAAAAATCAAGTGATGGGACACACTTTCTAATATCTCAATGCGTTTATTTCCAAGTAAGAAGAGATAATCCGGGAATTCTCTTTTTTGAAAACAAATTTCAACGATGACTTCCAGACTACTGCTGTAGCGAGAAATTCAAGAAAACATAATATTTGTCTGCCTGAAGAATTGCCCAAAATTAGAGAAGGTTTAAAAATAATTTCAACAAAAAAGTATGAGCATCTTCAAAAACTGTTGCCTTATATTCCCTCAGTATTTCATAACTTCTGTAATAATCTGCCCCATGGTGATGAAGAAACCGAAAATGATTTTTAACCAGAATATTTTTGTTTATTTTGTTTATTATTGTTATAAATAATAAATATCCATAAACATAATGTGACTTACCTTTTTTGACAGCACTTCATAACTGGAATTAATATACTCGTATATCATGTCCAAATTTTCAGTTTTTTTTTGTGCAAGGTAAACTATGTTTATGTATTAAGTCGCTTTACAAAAAAACTAAATATTTATTTTGCATAATAACCGAATAATATATCGGGAACTTTAATGAACAACTTTAATTTTAAATACTATAAGTGTACAACAAACATTATTCCTGCAATATAAAAAAATGCTTAAAAAAAACTTTAAACACGTTTTTTCTCTAAATAAGAATTATGTGACTTAACATAGTTTAGCTCTGAGGTACAGATATTCATATTCTATGGTAAGTATAGTTACCCCAAGTATCACCAGCTGATTAGCCACAAGGTATATTAATTCATTTTTACATAACAAAAATCGTTAACTGAATCTTTAAATCTCAAAACTATGTTTTTTAAACTGGTGGGACCTGTACCTCAAAAACTAATTGAGGGATCGACTTGATTTTTTTTTGTTTGAAAATAAATTAAATTTATTGGAGCTTATACCTAAGGAAACATTGATTTTATAACGATTTGAAAAGCAAACAAAAAAAGTGAAAAATCGGTACCGAAAATTTGCATGGCCTTCATTTTTGTTGTGAAATTTGCTCGACTTTTTTTTTTGTTTCATCGGTATAAGCTCCAACAAATATCATAATATATATTTTTTAATTTCTTTTGAAATTTTGATTTCACATGAATATTGGAGATGGTCACATTGTCGAGCATATAAATATTTACGACATCATTGTTTTTTAATAATTTTTTTTTTGTATACCTGAACAGTAGATACGTATGTGTAAAAAATTTCGAGTACCTCATTTACTTCCTTCTATGAAAAAAAAATAAAATAAAGAAAATCATGTAATTTTTGGGTCGCTTGATGAGAACCTCCCCCTTAATACTACATTTAAAAAAAATGCCGTTGAGGGATAACACATTCTATATCGATCGAAAAAAAGGCCCAATTTTGATAACTCATTGTGGGAGAATGAGAAGAGGAATATAATTTCTTTTTGAAGGGCTAATTAAACATGTATTGAACTAAAAAAAAATTTTTTTTCATTGCTATTTTTATACAAAATGGCGACGATACAGCGTATCTTTAAAAACACCTTTATCAAAAAGCCTTCCACTGGCGGACAAATTTCTCGAAGAGTTTTAGACCTGGAACAAAAAACCAAAAATTTTCTTAATTTAAGTACATATCATTGGCTAAAGAAGTACGTTCGGATTTTTTTAAAATTGATTTTTGTAGAAACTGTGCTCTAACGAAAAAAAAAATTATTTTCGCCCTAAAAATTCGGCAATACATTGTTTATAAAAAAAAATAACATTCTATCAAAGAACGGACGTACTTTTATGGAAAATATAATTGATAAGCTACTGTTAAAATTTCAAATCGATCGTCGTTGAGCAATGTGTCCACCCAGTTCGAAAAAAATCGTTTTGAGATAATGATATTTAAAGTTTATATTCTTAAAAATTTTATAATTTAGTAGTTTACACATATCTTTACCTATATTACGCACCCTGGTGGACTTCTGAGGAACCCGAAAGATCTTTTACTCTATTGGTAATAGGGCCACTTATTATTTTGAAAAGTTAAAGCAGTATAGAAGCAACAAATCCGAACACAGTCGCATCGCGCTCGATGCGCGCTCAGAGGTGCTGCGGCAAAATCGAGAATCAAACCCTTTATCTTTTTTTTTTTCATTATAAGACCAGTTGAATATGATTTTTATGATCCTAAATACATTTTAAGCAAAAAAAAATGTTGATGAAAACCGAAAATTCTAGAGTGGTGTTACCCCTTAAAATATAATGCTTATGAAGCTCATATAATGTTTACAAGCATTATATAATGCTAATGAAGTACATAAAATGCTTATAAAATGCTTACAATGCGTATTATTAAAATGCATGCTTTTATTTTATACTTTACAAGCTTATTACTTTATTTTATACTTTACAATATTTTCATTGATAGTTCAAGACCTTTTCTTGAATGATTTCTTTCTATTTCTATTTCCAATGAGTTACAGAGATCCACTGCAGAAAAAGAATTGGGGATTGCAATCTAGGTAGATATACAATATCTGATCGCAGGCAAACAAATGACTATTAAGGATTGAGTTTGACGCTAAAATGTGTGTTTTACTCAAACAAAATCGACATTTTTCGACATTTTGGAAAAACAAATGTATCGTTTTATTGAACATGTTCCATAATTTTGCCCAGCATTATGTTTTGATATTTTATTTTAATTTTTGTGAAGTTAATCTACAAATTATGCCGATACAATCATTTTATGCAATGAACTTTTTAGGCAACATGTAGAATGCGGCATTGACGCATGCTGCACAAGTCTTTCCATTGAAGTAACACGATGCCACAAGAAACATGTATATTTGTGGCATGCTACGTGTCGAGTGTTGTTGCCGGCACACATGCGTCACCTCTCGACAAGATTGAACGTGTCGAACAGTGTCGTCGCTATCCAACAACAATCGGATCGGGCGACTTGTAGTGTGCGACATGGACTGGAATAATGAAAGAACAACAACATTCATTGAAGATCACCATAATTCACCCGCATTGTGGAATAATAAAATTAGTGAACATAAAGACAATAGAATAAAAAATGACAAGTTAAACCTTTCAGGGGCACATTTTTCCTTAACACTTATTAAAAAAAATAAGAGTGACTACTGGGGTTTTTGGGGTCGCTGATTACGAATCCGAAGTCAGATTTTCAAAATTCAAAATGGCGGATCCAATATGGCGGACAAAATTTTCAAAAAATAATGGATCAGGACCAAACTTGTTTTACATTGGGTTTTTGGGGTCGCTGATTACGAATCCGAAAAAAATTCAAAACTCAGTCCATAAACTAAAATACTTGGTTGACTTGAAATATGAAAACTGCTTCTCTAATGATAGTAAACAAGTTTTCAAACAACAAAAAAAAAATAAGAAAATTTTATTTTCAACTAAGATCTATTACTTGCGACTGTACCAGCTTTTCACTAATATAAAAGTTATTGCTGTTAGACACCTCAAAATTTTGACAGGAAATAATATTTTATGAACATAATTTAAAAATAGTAAAAAGAAAAAACTATAATAATAAAAAGTATTTTTTTACTGCAGCTCTTGTGGTTGTGACAGCACCAACACATTTATATCTAACGATACGTCATATAGTTTTTATAAACAGTTATTACAAATTTAACATCAATATATTTTATAATTATTTAATTAAATAAACATTTTAATGTGAACGGTTATAATTTATAATAATTATAAATAAATAATAAAACAAATTAAAAAAAAATACAAAAACGAAAATTTTGAGATTTTTGCAATTTTAAGATTTTTTTTTTGAAAAAACTGAGCAACGAAAATTATGAAAAAAAAATGTTATAAACCTATATATGGAGAATACGTAAAATATAATTGTACTGTTCCTGAGATTTGTTGTATAAATTATATTGTGTTTCTTCAACACTTCAACATATAGTTCTCTTCTCCACCACCGTGGAGACCTTTTTTTTTACGATTCAAAGCTATTACCAAATATGCAGCTGCCGCGACTTTTCGGAAAGACATGATGCACCAAACTGAAGTTGCCTGAATGGAATCGTTTTGATTCATGCGACAAACATAGACGACAAAGCGCATGCGATGTTGGGAGACAAATTCCGCATTCGACATTATTGAATTTTGTGGCACATAGTCGCACACCTATAATCAGGCAACACTAGGAAACATGTATCATGCCTCATGTCGTTCAGTGTTGCCTCAGTGGAATCCCGCCTTTAGAGTGAACTAGTTTAACTTGTATTATATTAAAAGCCCGACCGGTTAAGCGGGGAGATAAATTGCGAGAATCCCACACGTCCCGAAGTGAAATGGTAGTCATATTTAACTCGGGTACGAGCACGACGGATGAAGAACTTGCGGTGAATCCGTATCGGGGGCCCTTTTTAACCCCTTGTTGTGTTTTACGTGTCTCTCTTTTTTCGATGGAATTATCTCGTTACAACCCTGACCCTTTTTTCTCGCTTCTGCGGCCGCAAGTTTTGCTTCGGTTACGTCGACGTTTATCGAGCGAAACCGAAAAGAAATAAATAAGTATCAGTAATAAACAGAGATAGTAACACATTTTCTGGGATTTTCCGCGGTGCAATATAACCTCAAATAAGTCATAAAAGCAGTGTTTTTTGCACTTAAGTTAGAATATACCAAAAACCTGACCTGATATTCATTGTCCAGAGGCACAAAATTTTCAAAATTTTGCAGGATACTGTTATTTAAACATTCATCATTTGCTTTGTCTGTAGGCATATATGTATTCTAGTTTCAAATCGGGCGTGAAGCAAAGTTTAAGCTGAAATGCCTAGCCAACTTTATTTACTTTCTAAGAATCCTTCTTCTAACCAGCCCCATGAAATAAAGGGATGTCTACGAGACCCGAAGTTTCACCCGTATGAGGCGTTTATTCCTTGTTGAGTTATTCGTTTGTTTGCGGGGATCTCGAAACTCGCTGAATAGATTGTCGCCGAAGTTCCAGCATCTAATTCATAGTTTGCTCCGAGATGTGAACTTGCCCCGTATTGTATATAAAGTATTAACAAGACGATACCCAGGCGAATATAACTAACCTACAACATGAATACAAATATCTTGTAAGCAAAAAAAATACTATTAAAACGTTTAGAACAGAGAATCAACTCGGGCATATAATGATGATGCTGTTGAGCTTATAAGATATAATGAATGAAAAAGTTTTCCCGAACATTCATGTTGATGAAGACACTTAATAAGGTTTATGAAGAACACCGATGTCCAGTTGTTCGTTAGCTAACTCATTACTCAATAAGTTTTTAGGATGATATATAGATGGCGCCACTATTGACAAATCCATGATTTTTAAATAGTATCAACCTTCAACAGATATGTGCCAATAGTTCATGACATTCCAACCATTGGTTTGGAAGTTACAGTGGTTTTAGTCTTTTACGTCTTTTGTAATTTTCAAAACAATGGAAAAATCTGCATTTCGTGTTTTGATAAAGCTTTGCTTTTTTATGGAAAAAAAATACCGTTCAAGCAAAGCAATGGCTTGACGAGTGTTATTCAGACTCTGCTTCATGGAGACAAATGGTAGAGAAGTGGTTTGCTGACAGAAAACAAAAAAAGTGAACAAAATAGTTTTGGAAAACCGTAATGTGAAGTTGAGTTAGATAGCTGACACGTGAAGATTTCAGAAGGAAGTGTATTAACTATTCAGAGCACTGTTTGGAGCTGTTTAGGCGAAATAAAAAGGATTTTTTCATGCGATATGTGACAATGGATGAAATATGGATCCATCATTACACTCCAGAGTCAAATCAGCAGCCAACTGAGTGGCAATCGGCGAAAGCCGTCCAAATAAGCGACCAAAAACACAAAAGTCGGCTGAGAAGGTTATGGAGTCCGTATTTTGGGATGCGCATGGGATAATATTCGGATTTGAAGGACGAAATAGTGAAAAAAAAACTAAACAAAGAAGAATAAAAGTGCCCTTTCACCAAGGTAATACACCGTGTTACAAGTCTATCGCAATAATGGCAAAATTACACGGATTCCACTTAGAATTGCTTCCGCATCCACCGTATTCTCCAGATTTAACCCCCAGCGACTACTACTTGTTCGCAAATCTCAAAAAAGCGCTCACCGGAAAGACATATGACTCCAATGAGGAGGTAATTGTCGAAAGTGAAGCGTAGTTTGAAGGGTTGGATAAATCGTTCTGTAAGAAAGGCATATAAATGTCAGAGAAGTGTTGGAATGAAGGGAAACCATGTTGATGAATAAAGTCGAATTTTACCTAAAAGTTGTTGTTTTGTTAGTTATTCTACAATTATTGAATGATGTTATAAAATTCTTAGTCAGATGAAAAGGAGAAGGCTTTAATCAACAAGAAAGGATAAATTCGTCAACCTGGCAAAAATTGTAAAATTGTTAAATCTTTATTTTAAAATACATTAATTCTAAACCAGCATCTACGTTATGGCTATTATCAGAAAGATGTTACACAACATTTCTCTGTTCCGCTATATCTTAAGTGAGACTTATGTTATATGTTCTTTAATCTAATTAAAGTTGATCTTGTGGTTTGTCCAATATATATTTCCTTACAATCTTGACAGCTTGTTTCATCAATGCCCCGCCAGTGTTATGTTATGATATGTTACAACAGACAATGACAGTGTTATGTAACAAACTATCGTATGATTTACGTATTTTATTGTTTTGTTATTGGAATCTTCATCAGAGTATACTTATGAAAGTATTTTTAAAAAATAAATAGTAATTTGACATTAAATATCACACTGTTAAATTATTGTAAAATTAATAATGCTTTTTCTTTCTTTCTGAGTATCACGG
The DNA here is from genome assembly GCA_029963805.1 of Aromia moschata. Classification (NCBI taxonomy): domain Eukaryota; kingdom Metazoa; phylum Arthropoda; class Insecta; order Coleoptera; family Cerambycidae; genus Aromia; species Aromia moschata. The sequence goes on from JAPWTK010000582.1 coordinate 196,294, forward strand.
CTAACTCACACTTTTCGAAGGAAACTTACTGCTGGTTTTTAATTCCGTTTTCTCGCCGTTTCACAAGGTCAAGCCGACGGCTGGAACTTTAAAAACATAATTGAGAGCTAAAAGGTAAGATTAATGAACTTCTGGGAATATAATGTTTCAGGACTCCGGAAGGCGGGTGATTAATTCTAAGGGTGGAATTCCTTAAGTAGCGGTAAGGGCGGCCGGGCCAACTTTGGCGGAGGGATAAGGTCGAGGCAAAAATGCTCCCTGATCGATCAGTCATCCACTTAATAGGTCACCGCGCTCGACCCGCCGTCTAAAACAAAGACGTATTAAGAGAAGCATGTAGATTAATAAGATTCCCGTATGTTACATGATCTACGACTTTATCCACTCCGTAATAGCTCATTAGAGGTGATATTTTACCTGAGTAGTTTATTAAATTCTGTGACCCATTGGTTAGTGTGTCTATTTGATTGACAATCTTTTGATGCAGTATAAAACTGCATTAATAATACCGGTACAAACAAAAAAAGTTGTCTGAAATGTACATGCGATTTTGTATATGTGTTTCCGAAGTATTTTTCCCCCTGAACACGAATTCGGTTGTTCAGAATTGCTACATTACCCTTCAATATTCTTCAAAATGCTGAATAATCTTCAGAAAAATGAAAATTTTCCCTAATTAGCTGTACTTTATGTGTGATATATAGTTTCTGAAGTATTTTTGTCCACTAAACACGGATCCGGTATCAGAATTGCACCATCAGTCTTCAGCAAAATTCTGAAGTGGTGCAATTTTCTGAAGATTCCTCAGCATTTTGCTGAAGATTGAACGGTGAATTCTAAATTTCATCGTAAATTGGGAATAAATGTTGTTTTCTCAAGGTGGATTCCACGGAATCATTCACGGCATTATATTTCCCCTTAACACAGTTTTGGAACAACTGAGTAAGCTCGGGATGATGCGCTGTGTTCCATGAAGTTTTACACGGTATTAGAATGTGCACTGCATTAGCGCTGTCTTTTATAAGCATATGTACTACATTAAAAATTTTGCATTGAATACCGTCGATTTCTAGCTCTGCGAAATCTCTGTTTTCTCATGTGACGGGTATACACGTGACATATTTATGCAATAGAACCCAAGTAATATGACTAAAGAATTTGTTGCTTTAATTCTGGTAATTCAGCTTGAGAAATTATGCACATGATTAAAAAATGTTTTCGACAACAAATTTTTCGATCCTTCCCCTTCAAAAAAAAAAAAAACGAAAAATTCCCTCAAAAGTTTCAACCTGCGAAGTCGACCAACTAAAAACCCCAAAAAATTCCTGCCGATTAAATTGAGCAACTAAACTTTGAAAAATATTTAATATTTTAAGAGTGATCCAAGATTTAGTTTTAAACATCGCATTTTTACTTTTTCAGAGATATTTTTCCATCGACATATCACCTTCAGCTTGAGTTTATTAGACGAAGTATTTCACGAGTTATAATTCTATCGAAGCAAAAAAAAATCCTGTAGAACAAAAATCATCAGAATTTAAGGGGTTACCTACAAGCTTACTCTAGACCTCATTTTTGACATTTTTGTTCTCTGAAAGTATGCAGTAGGTTAAAACAACAATTAGTACGTTTAAACACATTATTCTTAAGCTTTATTCGCGAATTATTATGAACATATAATACACTAGTAACAAAAATTAAAGGACATTAAAAAAATTCCAATTTTTTTTTGTGATTTCCAACAAGGTATAACTCGGAGAAAAATAGTCGTACAGAAAAAAAAGGAAAGTAGCTCAAGTGTCTAGTTTTCAGATCTGTACTAAGAAAAAAAAATCGCAGCGCTTTGAAACTTTGAGGGTTTTTTGGGGACACTTTGAGGTTAAAAAATTACCGACGATATCCTTCGTTCATTCACCATATCCAAAGTTATACCAAATTTTCCAAATATCCTTAAATTCGCAAATTTTTTTCAGTTAATATTATCGATTCAAAATTTTTTTTTATCTAAAAAAAAACTGGGTACACAAAATGAGCTTACAATCTACAAATATAGTTGACATAATTCGTAATCAGAGTTGTTTTCGAGCATCGCTGATGCAGTATTGGTGGGTCCCTCTTCATCTTCACTTATATTTTGTTCTACTATCATTTCAGCCGGGCAAACCACTTCATCCTTTGTAATGTCAGTAGTTGCGGGTGGCTCGCAATTAGTGCAGTTAGATCCGTAACAAAATTTACACGTTTGTGAACAGTATACGCCATTTTTCCTGCAACCACAAGTACCAACTGTAGAGGATGGTAAACAGATGAAGGGGGAATTTTGAAACATAAATATTGATTTTTTCACGGCGAAAAATCTCATACTTAAAAGTAAAATCCTACAGCATACAAACGAATCAGCTATCGAAAACTTGAAAGTTGAATTATATTGCTCCATTGCATTAGACGTTTAAATTTTTGTAATTGAACTTAAGATTCTTGACCAGCGAACAACCCACGATTTCGGAATTTAATTTAATTTTTTTATCTCTTTCACTTCTGGTGTTTTAATGGGGTGAAACCACCCTCTCAAGACCGCGGATTCGTAATCAGTGACCCCGACAACCCCCGAGAGACGATTTCCGAGGTGAAATTTTGAATTTTTAAAATGTTTTATCACTTTTACCATTGGGGAAGCTTTGGGGGTGAGAACTACCATAATTTTTTCATTTTTCATAGCAAGGTAGATGTTAGTGGTGCTGAATGAGGGTCTAAAGAACACGTACAAACAAACATTTTTGAAATCAGGAGCTGCTTATCAACTTTTCCACTTTTTCCGGCTTATTAATTGGACTAGTAGATGTATTTATAAATGTGTAAGTAAATTAAACGTTTTTTAAATATTTTCTTCACTTAAATGTCTAATCTTGTGATTAATGTTGAGGTATTTCGGGCAAACGGAAGAACAGCGTATAAAAATCACCGCTAAGGGAAATGAAAACATCGTTTTCCTTTAACCGGGCCCTCTTATCGTCGCGAAAAACAATTTTCATCGGAGACAAAAATATATTATATCCCCATATTTCTATCTGTTGGTTCGCCGGCGCGATAATCTCTCCCGTTTAAACGTGAGTCGTGATGAATTGTCGGAAGATAAAGGCCCCTCCTTCTTTGCCGACCGGTGGCAAATCCGAATGAAACATAATTAAATCGCATTATATAAATCCACATATTTCATTCCTACAAGTGTATCGTACTATAATAAAGGGCAGATCATTTATTCTTATTTCTTCACCGGATTTTTCCTTAATGTAATTTTTCTTTATCTCGGAAATCAATCCGGGCTACTCGCCAGTGGCTTCCGCGTTGGTTTCCAAGAGGGGTATTTTGTGAAACCACTGTTTCCATTAGAGAATTTTGTTCCGTCCATATCTTTTTTTCTTTCTTTCTCTTTATCTTTCCTTTTTATTTTAAGTAAATATATATAAATTGTTATAGTTGTAGTATTATATATAAATTGAATCAATCGCTCATTTGGCCATCCTCGCAATAAATCTAACACGCGGTATATGATCGGTATAAAAGAAGGAGATTTTGTGTTATACCCTTTTTTTGAGTACGAACGGAGTTCGTTGAAGCCGATATTCGCAAGAGTGACTTTTCCCGCATATACAGATTCGTTCGAGACGTTTAACAATCGAGTCGCATCGCTGAAATCTTTAAAATATCCCACAAATAATGCCACACCAAACATTTACTTTTTGTGGTCGTTGGGTGTGAACTTCTTCCATCCAATGTGGATTTTGGTCTGACCAATACCTACAGTTGTGTCGGTTTATGTGCCCGCTTAAACAAAATGTAGATTCGTCAGAAAACAATATGTGGTTGACAAAGTTGACATTTTCGTTTAATTTATCCATAATAACTTCGCAGAACTCGATTCTACGGTCAAAATCGTCTTCACTCAACTCTTGTAACATATGAATTTTATATGAATGGAATTTTTCACGTTTGCAAATTTTTTGAATGGAATATCGACTCATGTTATGATGTACAGCCCTCTGTTGCGTCGAATTTATTGGATTTTCCACCACATCTAACATGACATTCAAAGAATTTTCTTCGTTTGTAACGCTTACTGGTCTTCCACTTTTTGGTCGATCTTTGACACCTCCAGTTTCATGAAAACGCTGCAATGTTTTTTGAAACGGTTGATTTAGAAAAGAGGTTCCCGATCGGGATGCAATTCATTAAAAATAACCACTACTTGGTCAAAACTTCGTCTTCTATCACCATATCCTATGATCATTAAAATTTCAATACGCTCGATTTCACTTAAACGTGCCATTTTTGGGCGAAAATAATTTACACTAAATGTATTTTTGACATGTGTTGTCAAGATCATCACTGTTAGACAAAAGAACGAAGCGGCGTTGTTATGGAGCTAGAAACCTTCAAAGGTAACTTAATGGACTATAAACTTAATAAACTAAAATATTTTTGTATACTTTATAAGAAAATGATTTTCAAAATACGATATCTCGAAAACAGTTAAATTTAGGTATTCGATGTGCTATATGAATTTTGTTTATAATTTTGAGAAGAATTGAAATATGGAATAATATACAGGGTGTTCCATTCAATAAAAAGCAACTTTGTTTCGTCATGACTTTTTGACTGATCTTGTATACTTAATTTTTCTTTATTGTGATAGATTTTAAAAAACCCTAAAACGTTTGTGTCTTAACATTTTTTCGCTAGCTACCTTACTTTACGAGATAATCGACCGTTTCCATACATATCAGCGACCCTGTATATTTCCGCCAACGCTTAATTCCGGAGTGAAGTTCCGGCCCTAGAAAACCCAGCCTTCCGGTACCGGAAAGAAGAGGCGTGGAGCTCACCAGGTGGACAAACCACAACGACCACCAGGCAGGTAACAGAAATCTCCTCTTTTCATGTATATAATTTTTCCCGCTTAAAAGATGTGTGTTTGATGGTATAAATACAGGGTGTTAAGGAGTTAACAAGGCAATGTTAACGTGTGATTAACTTAGCAGAATGTGTTAAATATTGATTATTAGGGTCCGGAAATTGTGCTATAACAGGCAATCCTGCAATATAATGCAGGATCGGAACTATACAACTCTATGCTGACACAGGCCAACAAAAATTTTTTTTTGACTATAGATAAGAACATAGTTTTTCCCTGTATTTTTTTGACGCTGAATCCAAATCCGGTGTCCGTTTAACAGTAACCCGTTAGGATCAAGGTCATATCAAGGTCAAATCGCGAACTAAACGCTTAAAAGAGGAGAAGCCATGGATATATAAACCCGCACATTAGGGATCCTGTTCCGATCGCAGGTGAGTCCGCCGTCCTAGGGGTGATAACCCTCATACCGCCCTAGGTCTAAGTATGAGGGCTTTCCGACTTTGACGAGGACAAAGTCAACTCGTCGTCGGACACATTACGGCATCATTCTCACACCCTAACGCCCCTCTGCAGGGCAGCGCGCCTTCGTTGGCTTCGTTACTCCAGAGAATCGGAAAATGGATCATTCTACACATCCTCAATTGAGGCAGTGGTCACCATCTCCAGCATCCTCTGTGGCAGCAGACATTCTATATGCACGCACAGGCACACAGTGACGCACATATGCATTTATATACGCACGCAAGTACACACTCACGCATACACGCCTTTATAACACGCGTGCATTAGCGACACACGCAAAAGTGTGTGTCTGGTTGAAGGAGTCTAAACTATTCAATGATTCACTCACTGATTTTCAGTAACATGATTACTATGTAGTTGGACGATATTCAGTAAGGTGGCTACGAGAATTGGTATCAACTCATCTAATGTACATGGATAAACGGACTTACATATCTTTTACCTTAACAAATAATAGCAATACATTCACGAAACCGAAAATACTTAACCACATTTCCCTAATACAGCGTAAGGTACCTACATGATGAAAATGAGACCATTTACGGTATTCCATCATGGGTTTCAGTTTTGCATTCAATAATTTCAAAAACATAAAAATACAAACTTTTGCCTCATTAATGCGTTTTTTAGTGATTTGACCTTGGAGTTATCTTCGAAGTCACGTTATATGGTAAGAATAACAGCAGATTCTAATTCAGCGATCCCAGAAACATAAAGATATATGGGTGTATTCCCTTTTAAGCCTTTATTTCGCGATTTGACCTTGAAATGACCTTGATCCTGACGTGTTACAGTTAAACGGACATCGGATTTGGATTCAGCGTCAAAAAATACATGGAAAAACTATGTTCTTATCCATAGTCAAAACAATTTTTTTTGTCGGCCTGTGTAATTAAAGTTAAACCGTATATTTTAAGCGCTTTGTAAATTATATACGCGTGTATTTCTTGCCTGTTCATGCGTACGCCACTGACCGTGCCTGGTAAGGCACGCTGAACTCTTCCGGTGTAGGAGCGAAGCCTGTATGCAATGTATCCATAGAGCGTACTGGACGTTCCGTTCGAATTAGTAGTAGCCCGATGCGCGACAGACGAACGTCGGAACGCCGAGTTTAAAATAATTTTATGTGTAAATATCGCCACAAACAGCAGAAATAATTACAAAAACTGCTTGACTTTTTTCTTTTCTCTTCTGGGAGCCGTCCTTGTCGCCGGATTGCCTGCAGCCTCTTGGTCTTATTGTGCGCAACCTCCCATCCTTATCACACCACCCATTCCAGTAGCCGGGTCCCGTGTACGAGCTTGTATAGCTTCCCCGCCGGCTGGGTGCTGTAATCTTCTGGACAAAGTTTGGGGTGTCCATATATGGCCTGCCTTTTGCGATCTAAGGTCTCGCAATCACACAGTATGTGGTGTGCTGTTTCCGTTTCCCTGTTGCAGAGTCTGCATTTCAGTTCTCCGTTGTACAGCCCCATTCTGTGTAGGTGTCCCTTGAGGGCGCAATGTCCTATTAGGAGGCCTACAACAGCTCTTATCTGAATCCTATTCATTTTTTTCTTCAGTTCTTATTATTAATAGTTCTTCAGTTCTTTCCTCACATGTTCCTTTAATAAACATTTTCCCGTGTCTTTGCCTGGATATGGAGTTCCAGTATCCATTTTGTCTATTTCTGACCCATTCTCCTATTTGACCCCTTACTATACTCTTTGGTACTCCCAGGGCCGGTTCTGGGCCAGTAAATGGAGTAGACGATCCTTTTCTCGCTAACTCGTCTGCTTTTTCGTTGCCTTCGATTCCTGTATGTCCTTGTACCCATATCAAAGTTACTTTGTTGTGGTCTGCCAGTCGTGTCAGTTCTCTTTGACATTCCCATACCAGCCTTGACGTCGCCTTTGGGTTTGTAATTGCCTTTAGGGCAGCCTGGCTGTCCGATAGTATATCGATCCTCTTATTTGTGTAAGACCTCGTTATATTTTCTTTAGCACAGTGCAGTATTGCATATACCTCCGCCTGAAATACAGAGGTATATTTTCCAAGTGGAATGCTGTACTGTAGCTTTTCCGTTTCGTTGTAAATGCCAGCACCAGTTCCCTGCTGAATCTTTGACCCGTCTGTGTACCAGGTTACTCTCTCAGTTCTGTTCCTGTTGTTGTTTACTTTCCATTTTTCTCGGTCAATTATTTCCATCCCGAAGTTTTTGTTGTGTGTGAATTCAGGAGTCATGTGGTCTTTCCTCATCTCTAAGATGTTTCCACCCACTAGACTTTTGATTCTGTTGTGCCCCAGGTCTTCGTGGATACCACTTGGTAGTTCAGGTAGCCTGAAAAATCCCATTCTTGCCTCCCCATAATCACGAATTGAAGAGGAGGCAGGGCTAGTAGGACTTCCATTGCTGCCGTTGGCGTGTTCCTTATCGCCCCCGCAATTCCTAGGCAGGCAAGTCGTTGAACCTTGCTTAGTTCGATTATTGCCTTTGTCTGCTGCATCTTTGGCCACCAGACCAGAGATGCGTATGTGATCATGGGTTTGACTACGATTGTATACATCCAGTGCACCATTCGGTCTAGCTCCCCATGTTTGACAAACTGCTTGATTACTGCACAACGTAATACTTGACCGAGAAGGCATAACTCATAATATTACAAATTCAGGTTCCGAGACTTCGGCGACTCCTTCACTAACTAGAGCTAACAACAGAGCCACGAATCAAGCCGACCGACTTCGTGACACTCTTGCAAATTATCTGAGGAATAACCAATTACCTATACAATCACTAGTTTATCTATTGTTCGTTCATAAGAACTGCATAGTACACACGACACAGCAATATAATGTTAAAATAAATAAAAAGTGATAAATAAAATAAAACATGTTAAGATAAAGATATAAATAAAGATTAACATGTATTTACTTTCTTGGAAACGTCATTTCCATTGCCCCATAGTTTGTTGGTAACATCTCTGTTGTAATATTGTTTGGATCGCTGATCCCATAATGGAGGTCCAGCTCTTACGGCTACTATTAATTTTTCAGCGTCCATGCGTGCAATTGGTACAAACGGCTTCACGATACTATCTACTTTGGGCTAATTAGCGCGATAAAATCAAGACAAAAATGATCATTTTGAAAGAGTCGACAATTTAATTAATAGTGGTCCTTACAAAAAATTGTCAAAAAAATCCTTTGCCAAAAATGACAACGGAAGTTAAAAAATCTTTAAAAGAATGTAACAACCTTATTACTCCTTCACTGAGACAAAAATTACAATTGTCAAATCCAGTAATACCTAAATTGTATTGTTTACCAAAAATACATAAACCAGGAAAATCTGTAAGACCAATTGTCTCAGCGATAGGATCCCCAACTTATAATTTGTCAAAATGGTTAACGAACGAGTTCGAAAATTTGCCTATTGCACAAACAAGGTTTTCAGTTAAAAATTCTAGTGAGTTCATTGACTATATCAAAAATATCCAGTTGCAAGAAGGTGAAATTTTGGTCTCGTTTGATGTATGCTCATTGTTTCCAAGTGTTCCAATCCCGCAAACTTTGGACTACCTCAGGGAATTACTCGAATTAAATGGTTTAGACGATAAAATTATTAAGGAATACATTGGCTTACTAGTATTTGTATGAATCAAAATTGTTTGCAGTATAATGGTGAATATTTTCAACAACATGAGGGAACGGCAATGGGTAACTCCTTGTCACCTTTCATTGCAAATCGTTTTATGAGTAAAATTGAGACAGAAGTAAAAGATAAATTCGAGTATTTCCCTAGAGTTTGGTTCAGGTATGTGGACGACATCTTCGCGGTATTTAATAGAAAAGCAATTAGTTTAGATAATTTTGTTGCCAAATTAAATAACCGTTTCCCTACCATCAATTTTACATATGAAGTGGAACACAATGAACAGCTACCATTTTTAGATGTATTAGTTATTAGAAATAGTGAAAATAAGTTAGAGTTTGATGTATATAGGAAAGAAACCGCGACTCTTAGATATATTCCCAACGATTCACACCAGCCTTTTCAACATAAAATGGCAAGTTTTAATTTTCTAATTCACCGTTTGTTAAATTTCCCCCTCAGTAAAGAGAGGTTTGAACACGAGAAACAATTAATTAAGAATATAGCTAAGAGTAACGGTTACTCAGTCCATTTAATAGATAAGTTAATAAGGAAGCATAAATTTAAGAGAACCCTGTACAATTCCACGACTTTTCGTAGAGATACTGACAACTCGAAATTTGCTTCGTTACCATATGAACCTAAATTCACCCGCGGCCTAGATACAATTTTTAAAAACATTAATATCAATTTGGTTTATAATTCTAAAAATAAACTACAGACGCTTTTGGGTAAGCCCAAAGACAAAATCGACAATAACGAAAAGTCAGGAATATACGAAATAAGTTGTAAAGATTGTGATCAAAAGTATATTGGGCAAACAAAAAAGATCTATATTGACTAGATTTAAAGAAGACATGGCTCATTTGAAATATGGCAGAACAGAAAACTCTTGTGTTGCCCAACATGCTTTTGACAACAACCATAGGATAGACATAAATAATTTAAAATTAATTAGAAATGTAACAAACAGTAGACAGTTGGATGCTTTTGAAAGTTTAGAAATCATTAAGTGTAACAATAGTATGAATAAGGACAATGGTCCGATACCCACCAGTCCACTGTTTGCTCTAATAAACAAAGACAGTTACGCTTCAGTGAACCGTGGCAACAAATTTGGTATAAATAGTGCAAGTGTGTAGGCTAGAATTTAGTTTTAATCTTCTCCTGAAGATGCCAACTTGGTTGGCGAAACGCGCGTCGAGAAAAGTGTAGTAGTTCGGTGTTTCGTGGAAGACGTCCAGTTTTGCGATAAAATCAAACAAATTTGATTTTCAAAACCCGCTCGCACTCGGCGCTACTAGCATTGCGTCGCATCGCTCTGTATAGCACGCTGTCGGAACATTTAAATAAATATTCATATGTTAGTTTTAGCATCGCCTCGCATGGCATAGCATAGCATCGCATTGCGTGCAATGGAAACGTACCCTAATACGTTGTTTTAGATTTATTTAAAAAATGCGGTTCTTTAGGAAGCAGTTTTTAAAATTATTAAATCTGTTCACACTTTTATTATAAAATTTATTCATATTGTACGTATGTAGTTGTACATTTAGAATACGACCAGCTATAGATCGAACGAATGCAAATAGTTGGGAAATAATAAATTCCCAGCGGACCGTAAAACACTACGACCGCCTATAAAGATTGCCGACGTAATAAAACGCAATAAAACTGAAGACGATATTATTGGCGTTACGAAGTGCCATTCCGCTCATCCCGGACTGGAGTGTCTCTTTCCGCGGCATCGCATTAAACCAGGTCCCGAAACGAACTATATTTTACTTTTATTATTACAGTTTAACCAATTTGTCTCCGCTACTCGCCATGAAATATTTAATAATTTATGTCGGGTGCGTTCTATTTCAATAAAGCTTTGGAAAAGAGGTAAAAACGCCGTTATACCCAATAAGGCCGAGTTTATGGGAAATTTCTAGGATTTATAGCGCGAAGTATAGACGTCTGTATTAGAATTTATGTAGCGTTCTATTACGTACAGGCTGCACTTGATAACGTAATAATAGATTTTAAAGCGTCGTAATAATTTTTGATATTAAAAGACACATTTCAGAACCCTCGTGAATAACTAGTTAAATTGATGGGTTTAGAGATACAATTCGTAGAGGTATCGTCTTAGTACACGTTATTACAAATAACGTTCCTTTACAATAAATAACCTTTAGAGGACGGAAAATCCTGTACGAGAAAAAAGGAAATTGGAAATTGTCCTTAAATTCCTTATAGAAACAGAATAGAATGAACTCTATGTGGGAGCACAATAAACATCATTCTACATGCTAATATCCGGTTGATTCAATAGTATTGAGCCTTGCTGATACATTCAAATATGATAATTTGTTTCATAAGCACGGGGAATTTAATTTAGAAAGTAAGCACCATACCATGTCGCCAACAAGAAGGCAGACTGCTGATACCACGTTCCCCAGAATTCATGTGGTTGTGAAGCGAGAAAGTTGTGTATGACTATTTGTAGATAGTGACGATCGTCAAATGATTTATTTATTAAGAGTCGGTGGGGGAAGGTTTGGTGAATACGGTGCATGGAGCAGAACTTCAAAACTTAACTGCATGTTGAACACAATAGACAGCGACGGTGACGGTGGTGTTGTCCTTCAAGAGTTCCCAGTGATAGACGCCGCGGAGGCCCCAATCACCTATCTCGGGTGGAGGTCAAATTTAAATAATAATAATACATTTATGTTCAACGGGATAAACCCAATTACAGAAAATATTTTAGAAATACAGTGCAGTAGACACTAGTCTACTGTACACAACAATACATAAACTAGTTTTTTTCAATATACAAAAACTGTGTGGTTAGACGATATTTATAAATTACACTCTTTGTATTTTAAAATAATGTATTTAACATGATCATGATTTACATCGCATGAGGAAGATAAATTATTAAAAAAATTGCATGTTAAAAACTTCATCTTAATAGAATGTCATCGTAATACAAATAACGTTCCTTTATAATAAATAACCTTTAGAGGACGGAAAATCCTGTACAAGAAAAAGGAAATTGAAAATTGTCCTTAAATTCCTTATAGAAACAGAATAGAATGAACTCTATGTGGGAGCACAATAAACATCATTCTACATGCTAATATCCGGTTGATTCAATAGTATTGAGCCTTGCTGATACATTCAAATATGATAATGTGTTTCATAAGCACGGGGAATTTAATTTAGAAAGTAAGCACCATACCATGTCGCCAACAAGAGGGCAGACTGCTGATACCACGTTCCCAGAATTCATGTGGTTGTGAAGCGAGAAAGTTGTGTATGACTATTTGTAGATAGTGACGATCGTCAAATGATTTATTTATTAAGAGTCGGTGGGGGGAAGGTTTGGTGAATACGGTGCATGGAGCAGAACTTCAAAACTTAACTGCAAGTTGAACACAATAGACAGCGACGGTGACGGTGGTATTGTCCTTCAAGAGTTCCCAGTGATAGACGCCGCGGAGGCCCCATCACATTTCTCGGGTGGAGGGTGAAATTTAAATAATAATAATACATTTATTTTCAACGGGATAAACCCAATTACAGAAAATATTTTAGAAATACAGTGCAGTAGACACTAGTCTACTGTACACAACAATACATAAACTAGTTTTTTTCAATATACAAAAACTGTGTGGTTAGACGATATTTAGAAATTACACTCTTTGTATTTTAAAATAATGTATTTAACATGATCATGATTTACATCACATGAGGAAGATAAATTATTAAAAAATTGCACATGTTAAAAACTTCATCTTAATAGAATGTTTGTTCTACAAATTTGGTTATGAAAAGTAACATACTGCCGAGATTGCAGTCTTGCAACCAAAAAGAAAATTTGTTCAAGGAGTGAAGGACAATCCAGTTCACTATGCAAAAGCTTGTATAAACATTTTATAGACGAGAAATTGCTCCTGTCTATTAGTGAATCTAAATTAAAAGTAGAAAGCAGTATTGAGTGGTCAAATCCTCTTTCTAGAAAAATGCCATGAGACTTGTAATACATGTATTTTAAACATTTCCTTTGTACAGATTCTATATAACTTATTACGTTTTCATAAATAGGAGACCAAACAACGGATGAGTACTCCAGCTTACTCCTAATAAATGTTACATATAGAAATTTTAAGGTGTTTGTATCTTTTAAACTACTCCAGTTTCGGGCGAAAAAAACCTAACAACTAAGAAGCCGAGGAGACAATCTGTGTGATATGGCCTGCAAAAGGTAAAGTTTGTATCGAATATTACTCCCAGGTCCTTAAATTCGTATGTCCTGTCTAGCCATTTATATTATAGTCATATATTAACGGGGTTTGTTTTCTGTGAAAAGAAATTACCTTACATTTGGATATATTAAGTTTCAGACGATTATCCGAACACCATTGGTTAACAGTAGCAAGTGTGTTTTGTAAGGTTAAACAATCGTTTAATGTATTTACTTCTAAGTATGTCTTCAATGTGATGAATAACACAGCTCCACAATTTTTTTTTTCGTTTGCAGGGGTCTGACTATGTATACTATATGTTTTTTGGGTCTCAGGTTCATCAATCAGGTCCGGTTCTTTTCCTAACCGCAAAAAACAGGCCTAAAACCATAAAATTCAAGCTAAAAATTATATAATTTGATAAAAACCCAAACGAAATCCCATAATCATATATTTCATCAATTACATAATCATATAATCTCAAAACTCCATAACCTTAGGTCCCATAACCTCAAAAACCCAATAACCTTATGATTCTAAAACCCCATAACTCAGTAAAAAGGAGACTTATACGCGCTTCAGCAGTGTAAATCGATATGTTTGAAACGGATTTGCCCTTCAATCCCAGTATCACTTAACCTCAAAACCGCGTGATCCTAAAACCTCATAACCTCAAAAATCCCATAACCTTGTGATTGAAAAACCTTATAAACCAGTAAAAAATAGACTTATACGCATTCAAGCAGAGTAAATCAATATGTTTGAAACGGGTGTGCCCTTCAACCTCACTACCACTCAACCTAAAAATCACGTGATCCTAAAACTTCATAATCTTGAAAACTTCATAATCTTATACGGTTCTAAATCTGATTGAGTTTTAGCACAAAAGTAGTGAAAAATATGGAAGGATACCACAAAATTTTTGGAAAATCATATAAATTGTTTGTAATGTGCTATCTTTCGCACGGTAAAATTTACACAAATTTTGTGTATTTTTAATACTTTATCTGTGTCTTTTCAAATCAAATTACACAAAACATTAAATTTTGAACTTTATATAATCCCATAACTTCGCAGATTACGGGTAACGAGGTTTTTCAATCACAAAGTTATGGGATTTTTGAGGTTATGAGGTTTTAGGATCACGCGGCTTTGAGGTTAAGTGATACTGATTAAAGGGCAAATCCGATTCAAACATATCGATTTACACTGCTGAAGCGCGTATAAGTCTCTTTTTTTACTGAGATGGGGTTTTAGAATCATAAGGTTATTGGGTTTTTGAGGTTATGGGGCCTAAGGTTATGGAGTTTTGAGATTATATGGTTATGTAATTGATGAAATATATGATTATGGGATTTCGTTTGGGTTTTTAGCTTGAATTTAATGGTTTTAGGCCTGTTTTTTTGAGGTTAGGAAAAGAACCGGATCTGATGGAGCAATTTGGACTTCGGATGCGGTTTCAGCGACCCAATAAACATATAGTATACATAATAGTCAGACCCATACAAACGAAAACATTTTTTTGTGGAGCTGTGTAATGATTGTGCTGAAGTGTCTGCGTCTACCCACTGGCGCTTAGGGCTGTGATTTACATAAAATACCCACTTTTTCATCTCCGGTAACCAGATTGTTCAACCAGTCAAAAAGACAACAGTAGGAGAGAAGTTGTGTGCAAATGTTACTCCGATGCTAGCGATCGGCTTCGCTTAATAAACGTGGTAAACTTAATAAACTTGCCAAACTTTTGGAGTCGTAGGCAAGCGCTCGATATCCATTCAAGGTGGCCTACCAGATCGTGGTTTATCGTCGATGTACTTCGGTTGTATTATGGCCTGAAAGATATTCATATAATAAATCCTATTGAATCTCACTAGAAGTTTCTCTCACTTTCACGTTGCGCGTTACAGTTTCGCTCTGAGATTTAATATTGTTAATACACATAATTGTACGAGTGAATGGCTCAATATTAATGAATCAACCAGATAAAAATGTGTTAGCAATTCTAAACCCAAATCACTTTAAAGAGTTTTAAAAGTATAAGATTCCTTTTGTTTCTAATGCCACTCCTACGAAGCAGAACATCCAGTAATCCGCGTTACCTGACTTCCCTCTCAGCCCAATGTGCGTCTCCGTGAACTTTTAATAACGCTACGAAAACTTAAAGTGTGCCTTCGAGGCGGCATTTAGGGCGGAATTTAAAATACTCGTAACTTACGAGAAATGGAAACCTAGTACCTTGTTACCCTCTTATCCGAACGTTTAAGATCGGCATTTGTCACCCCACGGAACGAATGGTATTGTTACCCTAATAGAGATTTATTCTTTATACGCGTATGGCGAGGGAATGTTTCGATGCGGAGTTGAAAATATTTCTTGACAATCCGGAAATTTATGGGCCCTTTCGAGCGCGCGTGTGTGGGAACGCTTCTCCTGTTTGAGGAGAATGAATAACGGAGAGTATTTAAATATGCAAAAATGTGATTGTCAAAACATTGAAGTAGGGGAGATATACGAGTTCTGTATCAAGGTCGAGCACAAGGTCATCCGGTCAACATGAGGCGACCATTTGGGCCTGGATTTATTTTGTAGAAAAAAAAACACTGCTCTTGATTCAAATCTGCAGATAAAAGGAACCACTTTTAACACTAGAACCACCAAGGTGCCTTTTTTGTCCCTTCGTAAAGTTAAATGTTTTGCACATTCTATATTTTTTGTCAGACCACTCTAAAACTCAGTGACTTTTATTTATTTTACGCCCTGTACTTAACACGAAAAAAAAATACCCGCTCGGTCGCGAATTTTAGAAAAAAAAAATGCGGATTATACTAGAACCGCCGAGGAGATATTTTTGTCCCATATAGCAAAACTGTGCTTTCACGCGCCAGGCATGCCCATCTCAACTCGATGCCGTTTCACTCAGTTTATGGCCTCAAAACCACATACGTACGGCCAAAAATTTTGGATGGCCGTTGACAATGAAACTAAATACTTGATCAATGCTTTTTCTTACCTTGGAAAAGATAAGCAGCGCCACGATGATGATACTATGTAGTAAATAAACTTTTGTGACTATGTAGTAAAGAAACTTGTTGCGCCGTACTTAAACAAGGGGGAGAAACTTTACATGTGATAATTACTTTACGTCAATGCACCTAGTTAAGTACCTTGTATCAAAGAAAACTACCTTAGTTGGCACTATCAACAAGGCTAGAAGAGAAGTTTCCCACTACGTGAAGAACGCTCGCGAGAATCTTTACGATTCTACGATTTTAAAAAACAATGACATAACTCTCACTGTGTATCAAGGGAAAGACAAACAAAAATGTAGTTATGATGAATTCGCTACATCCTGACGTGCAATAGGCATTGATCGCAAGTCTAAACCCGAAAGTGTCACGTTTTATATCAAAACAAAGTCTGGGGTAGACGTTGTATATGCTATGGCTCGCAGAGTATTTTGTGAAAAGTGCATCAAGGAGATGGCCCTTTCATACGTTTTGTAACGTTTTGGACTTGGCAGGTATTAATAGTTGGGTGTTGTATAAAGAAGTAACGAAAATGAAGATATCAAGGCGAGATTACCTTCTTACCTTAGGAGAGGAACTTACCAGAGAAATCATTGATAGAAAGAGTTCTGCAGCTGATCACTATGATCCATCTGAAATCAGTCAATCCCGTCGAAAATGCCAAGTTCGCGTAACTTGTAACAATGGAAAAGTGCTTACAAATGTGTAACATGTAAGAAATCAGTGTGCAAAAAAGTGTACTGGTCACGTAACGTACACTTGCGTGTCTTGGAAGGCCAATGTATCTAGAGAAGACCTGTAGTTTCTTCAAAGTTGATTTGTCCAAGACTGTATTGGTCTTTATATAGTCTTTTTTAGCTATTTTTTGCCTTATTGAATTAGTTGTAAAGAATTGTTTAACTAGTATAATAAAGTTTTTTCAGTAATAAAACTCTCATGTGTCTAAATAATACCATTTTACCCGACCTTTTTTTTACCAAAAGGCCAGTTCTATGACAGGGGACATTTTTGTCCCCTTGGCGGTTCTAGGTAGGTAGCAGAGTCCGGCGGTTCTAGTGTTAAACTGTATAAATAAACTACAAAAGTTAGTTTTGGTACCAAAATTAGGTACAGTTGGTTTAATATCCTAATTTTGAAATTTCTTTCGGGTTCTTCGCTGCTCATCCGCCATGCTCGATTGACCATGACTTTCACTAGTCATTAGCGAGGTCAGTCTCCAAGTGTTGTTATTACCCTCCTTGATATCTAGCGACTTATTCTTGGATAGCATCTCGTATTGTGGTTCAGCACACTCACTTAATCGATTCAGTGGTTCTCATCAGTGTGAACATGTTCCGCTACTGCTGATTTGTCTGTATGTCCAAGTCTGGCGTGTCGTTGATGTTCCTTGATCCGGCACCGAATGCTCCTTCCTGCTTGTCTAATATAACTTTTGCCACAACTACATTTCATTTGGTAAACGCGTTTTGCGAGAAGTTTGGGGATGGATCCTTGTTAGATAGAAACACTTGTATTTTCGTCGTCGTTCGATATCGTACGAACAAGACGGCAAGGAGCAGAAGACGACAACAACAGTCTTTGGAAAACTTCTGAAGAAGCTGACAGCATGATCTGTGAAACATCAAGATAAGTTGGACGACCGCTGCACAGTGGGGCCATTTACCGATCTAGGTGGACAAAATTCTGAAAGTTTGGAATCCTACAGGAAATTTCACGGTGATCACGAATATACCATATGAAGGGTCTCAAATGAAATCCTGACAAGTTACAAGCGAAAATAACGAGAAAACCACGTTTTATTAAGGACTTTTATTCCTGCAGCGTCTGCAAAAAAATATTTCTAGATTATGTTGTAGGGCATAAAAATCTGCGTCGAGTGAGCACAACCCCAGTTTTGTACGACCAATATTAATCTGTCTACAGAATTTTCAAAGTAAGCAGGTATACTAAAACCAAGGAAATGCCTAAGAAATTTTCTCCCATATTATGTAGACATGGAATTTAAGGCTACAATTAGGAACTCATTGCATAAAAAGGCACTATACCTATATTTTCATTCACACACGAGCAGTAATAATTTCAAATAAACAAATAATTGTTCATTTTTCAGGATTTATAAAGCGCCTATTTATTCAATATTTCTATCTCATGTGGTTGAAAACCCGAACTAAATAATATGTATACTTAAGTGATCAAGAAATTAACGACTCAGCCCACAAGCGAGATCAAGGAATGAGAGTTTAAAGTTAACAGAACATTTACATTGCATTGTTGTGTGTTACATATACATTGCATTGCACGCACTTGGGTCAGCTTATTAGATCTGAGTCAGTACATAGTAGATCAATTGTTTCCACTTGCAGTGTAAGATTATTTGCCCATTTTTTTGAGTGTTAAGTGGTTTTCCGAATGGAGGCTAATCACGAAGCCTTATTTTAGTTTGTTTGAAGCCGTAGTCCTATTTTTTAGTTAATTAAAAAAATGTAAATGAACAAAATTGAAAATGTTTTATTTCATTAAGTGATAATTTATCTTTAACCTAACCTAACCTGACAAATGATATATATTATCGTTCGTAGACATCTCTTGAATATACAACATTAATTTGATTGCCCCGTTCTGCCCCCTTTGACAGAAATGGTACATTTTGTGTTTTAGGAAAGAAATTCGTAGTCTCACGGAAGGAGCTTTTCGAAAATTTGAGGGCAGAAAAATTGTCGTATATCGCCTACTTCTGCTGAAAAGCAAGTACTTTTAAATATATCAAGATTAAGTTTAGACTTGAAAATCCATCAAGCCTTCTCAAAATGAAAAATGATGGTGGCATAAATAATTTTCTTGTTGTCTGCAAGCGATAATGGGAAAACTGCAACAACACATTTTCCCGATTCATCGTATAGCAGAACGATTGGTTGAATGGCCAAAATATATTACTAACGTAGATTTGCCTAATTTGAGTCAACTAATTGTTTTTTTCACACAAAAAGACCACTACTTATCTTATCTGCATCCTTATACTACTTATCTGCTGTTTGTGGCGATGTTTCTATGGCCTTTCCCAGTATTCTCCATTTTGCAACCAGAATTCCAAAAGCACACTCCACACATCTTCTAGCCCGAGAAAGACGACAATTAAAATTATATTGTTCCATTGTTAATTGTCTTCGTGGATATGGTCCCATTAAATAATTTGTTAAGGGATAGGCTGAGATTTTTTCTTGGGGTAAATTAAACGTACCACTATTTAATAAAACGCCTGTTGCGGAAGTGCTGAAAATTTTGTAACAATGGAGATGCCATTCAGTATATTATATTGAAATGTTTTGAAATTTGTTTGGGATCCTTTTCAAGTTCTTTAAACAGATGGTGAAACTCTCCAAATCGTCTTCTACCTTTATTAATTGTATGGATCCAGAGGTTTCTTTTTCCGACTCTTTTTTTATTTTTTTCATCATAGTCATGTAGTATTTTAATACAGAGTTTTCGATCAGATTATCACTAGTATTCATGACCGATTGCAACGAAGCACAAAAACTCACTGGTAGCCGGATAGCGGTGTATGTAAACACGTCTGATTAAAAAAGCAAGAAATATAGCAACGCATCGCCTCGCATGACATAGTATAGCATCGCATAGTGTGCAATGGAAACGTACCCTTAGAGAATATACTTAAAAAAGTGTGGTAGGTACTTTTTCCCTTTATCACGTGGCTATGTTTTATACAAAATAATAAACCGATACACGTCACCGATCATATCACGCTATTAAATGAGTGCAGTGTTTCCACCACTCTATTATACGAGGTGTGTAAATTAAGTAATGAGACTGGCAATGTGGCGCCCGATCTAGTACCACTGCGGAGACGGGACTGGGAAGGGTGGTAGGTTAACAAGTAATGCACCTTAAGTACAAGTTTGAACTTCTTAGAGTCATTTGTTTTTTCTTTGTAAACCGTTTTTTAGTGCATTTTAAAAATGCGTGACATTTATTTAGAGAAACGATGTGCTTCAGACTCAGGTTTTGCTTCAGGCTTGGACACAGCACAACGGATACTTTTGCAAAACTTTAACACGCCTACGGCGACAGTGTTTTTTCAAGAGCTCAGGTTTTTTGGTGGTTTAAGGCATTTTTAGAAGGAAGATAGTCGATAGATGAACCACGCAGCAGAAGGCCTTCATCTTCAAGAACCGATGTAAATGTCGATAGAATATGGGATTTGATGCGTTCAGATCTTCGGTTCACGACAATATGATAAATTTTAATCTCACCACTGTTCATCAGATTTTGACTAACCAATTGGGGATGAGAAAAATCTGCGCAAAAATGGTTCCAAAAACCTTTCGCATTAACAAAAGGACGCCAGGAGATGAAGGTGTCTTGACTTTTGGAATCGATTCAAAATGATTTCCATTTTATGGAACGTGTCATTATTGGTGATGAGACTTGGATGTTTGAGTACGTCCTGGAAACCAAGCGCCAAAGCATGGAGTGGCACTCTTCAAGCTTTCCAAGACTCAAAAAAGCAAGAATGAGCATATGAGCAAGTCGAAGATCAAATGCATACTGATTTGTTGTTTTGATAGCCAGGAAATTATTCACACGGACTTTGTGCCTCCAGGCCAAATAGTAAATCAACACTGTTACAGAGATTCTTGAAAAACTTCAAAAAAGGGCCATGCGTGTGAGACCAAACATCAAGAACAACTGGACATTGCATCACGTCAATACGCTTTGTCACAGGCATTTCAGTAAATGAGTTTTTAGCTAGTAAAAACGTTCCTGTGGCTCCTCAGTCTCCATATTCGCCTGACTTAAGTTCTTGTGACTTTTTTCTCTTCCCAAGATTGAAAAATCACATCATTACGTCATTTTGGGACCATAGAAAACATTCAAGCGGCTGTAACCGACAAGCCGAAGGCTATTAATTCAGTATATCAATTCCAATAGGTGGTTAGAAATAGTTGTTTATTTAAAAATGCGCTCAAACTTAAGAACTAGAAATGGTATTATAAAATTTGTTGGCTCTCTGAATTTGTCTAAAAAAAATAGCCCAGATTCGCGCAAACGGCATCTTTCTATCTCCTGTAATAACCGAGAAATCTTAGAAAACCATCGAACATGAACACTCTATGCAACTTTTAACTATAAATTCCTGAGGCAAAAATATGCCAATTTTGCTGCGTACAATAACGTACAGGTCTTTTATTTCTTGGCCAACTTTGACTAATCGTCCAAATATTTTGATAAATAATTTTAAGTGAATAACTCAATCTCATAACTTTTCAGTATCAATTCATGGATAAAGCCATCCAATAAAAGTTATTCGTAATTTTCGTCATTTCAAATAAATGGTGAATTTTATATTATTGTTAATAAAATTGTAACTGAAATTGATGCCTAATAAAAAGATTACAACAGGGGTATGCTTAAAAGGGCCATTCCCATGAAAACGATGGCCATTTATTAAAACATTATGGCTATTTAAAATATTATGACTATTTTAAAGCACTTTTATTTGAAGAATATTGAAATATTCGCATATTTACTAATACATATACAAACTGAGGTTATTTTGTATTAAATCATATTGGATTATTTATATACAGTGAGGTCCATAAGTAACGGATAAATTCATTATCTACGTAATTTACAATTTATGAGCATAATTTTTTTCAGCATAATTTTATACCTCCCCCTCCAACCCCCTTGGAGGGACAGCTATCCCTTTAAAATTTTTAAATGGAACGAGGGTGCGTGTGATAGCTCATTTGAAAGGGTTTTTAATTCTCCATTCAGCAACGTAAGATTTTTTTTAATTTCTATAATTTTTTTATTGAAAAATATTAATTTTCAATTTTTAATGTTACTAAGTAAAGAAAAGAACATGAAACGGAACAGAAGAACAGTTTAAATCAAATGTTCAAACTGGGCGCCCGTTGCTTCTTGACAATAATGGAGGCGTTGCTGAAATTCTTCTAAAACATTTTTGTATTGTTTCCGGGGTGATTTGATAAATGTCTTGCCTTATTCTGTCTTTTAAATCTTCTACATTATTTGGTCTGTTGAAGTAGACTTTCGATTTTAAGTAACCCCATAAAAAATAGTCTAGCGGGGTGAAATCGGGAGAACGAGCAGGCTACTCAATTTCACCGCGTCTACCGATCCATCTATTGGGAAAAACTTGATTCAGATAGGCTCTTACTTCCAATGAAAAATGTGGTGTAGCTCCGTCCTGCTGAAACCAAATATTTCTATCAATTTCATTGGGGTTGTCATCATTCGGGAAAAGCATTCTTAACTCTGGAACTAAGAAATTTTGCAAGAAATCCAAGTAACGCGCGCCAGTTAATGTGCCATCAAAGAAATATGGTCCGATAATTTGAGAATTTATAATTCCAGCCCAAACGTTGACCTTCTCAGGATATTGAGTATTGTCCTCCATCATCCAATGTGGATTTTCTGTACTCCAGTATCTACAGTTCTGTTCGTATTTTTCGTTTTTTAGAAGACGCAATATGGACGTTATACTAACATCATTATCGGCGGCAACTTGTCTTGTAGGTTTATGTGGATTATCTTGAATATCTAACAATATATCCAATTTCTGTTCATCGTCTAAAATGCGTTTCCTACCAGATTTAGGAATGTCTGTGATATTTCCAAATTCAAGAAATTTGTTTTCTATTCTACTAATCGTAGACTGGGAAATGCGGCAGTCAGGATACTTAATATTGAATATTTCGCATACCTGCTTCTGCGTTCTTGTTTTATCACCAGATCCTAATAATATCAAAATTTCAATTCTTTGGGTATCCGAAAGATTCATTGTTAAAATAATTATCAACTTGACGATCAACGATAAATGTTTTCAAAGATGTAGCAAATAAAGAAATTTAAATGTATAATTTTTTTATACGTATATAATATGTAAAAAAAACCTTTTTACTTCTTTCTTTTTGTTGGGTATCAGGGAAACCGATACATTTAAGTTGAATGTTGACATCAAATTAACTAAAAACGTCAGATTTGACAGATATTTGGTACATAGGCACTTGATTGTATAGATTTCATAATAATAATAATTTTGAAATTATCAAATTTAATTTTCTTGATGAAAAACTTATATTGCTGAATAGATAATTAAGAACCCTTTCAAATGAGCTATCACACGCACCCTCGTTCCATTTAAAAATTTTAAAAGGGGTGGCTGTCACTCCAAGGAGGTTAGAGGGGGGAGGTATAAAATTATGCTCAAAAAATGTCATTCTAGAATTAAAAATTGACGTGTTTCAGGATTGCACTCATAAATTGTAAATTATGTAGATAATTAATTTCATCCGTTACTTATGGAGCTCACTGTATGTATATCTATCCATTTACGTATATCCAAATGAGTTTAGCTATTATTCAGACGTTTTTTTTTTTCATTGTAATTGTATAATGGATAGAACAGATATAGAATAATTGTAGAATAATATTATTACATGTTCATCTGGAAAGATACTGAAAAAAAGAATAATTTAATTATTTTAATAATCTTTTATTTCAATAGCAAGTTACTTGAACATTCAAATTCGTCACATTAAAAGGCTTGTTCTTAAGCCAGTCCCACTTGTAAACTTTGTATAAATTACCTTCTTATAATTATGCCTTCCCCTTACGTGGGAAGATCTGGAAATTCTCCAAACGTATTATTATCGCGTGAAATAAATCTCCAACCTGCGACGCAGAACTCTCTGTATAAATCTCTGGGCCCGACACAGTAAACGCATTTCCTGTTAAAGTTTCATCCCATTGTTTACTGTTTTATAAGAGTGGCTCTGTTACAGCGCGTACGGTACGAACAGAAATTATTCAATCGAAATCAACGTTATAAAAAAAAGTATTGCCACCTTTTTATTACAATTTCTGTTTAAAAAACAAAAACAAAAATAAGCAACAGATTCGGCAACGCCAGTAATTACATATAAATATTAGTGGGAAAAGAAGAGGTAGACGACGACGAGAGAGGTATGGAATAAGAAGAAGACGTAGAAGAAAATGGGAGGAAGAAGAAATTGTAGTAGCTATAGTCAATTGAAAAAGTGGTTGAAAGAAGATACCTGTGTGCAACAAATCGATGAATAAAAAAACTGATGCAGTCTCCTTGTTTGTTAATATTTTTTATTATAATGTAGCTTAACAAAAATACAAAAAAAAGCAGTGAATTTTGAAGGGCAATACTTATATACAGGGTGAGTCAAAAATAATGGGACAAAATTAAACTGGAGATACTAGACACCAAAATATTACGATTAAATTATTTTGATTGAGTTCAACATGCCTTACACCAACGTCGCTGGTTTAAGAGATACAGCGCGTTCAAAGTTTAAATCAACAAATATACATTGAACCTTTTAAATGCAAATAACTTAAAAACCGATAGATTTAGATGACTAAACAGGAGTATCTTTTCTCTGTAGAATTGAGTGTTCTTTTAGATTCTCCACTTGTTTTACGCATTGCTCAGCAGATAAAAAAAATGTTTTAGTTTACCAAAATAATAAGGTGAAACTAGCGCCCTATAGGAGCAACGTCAAAATAAGCTTAAAGTTCGTAATTCTCACGCAAAAAACATAAAGCTACCAAGTTTCATAGTTATACTATCAAAACTTTCTCAATTATTGTTTCTGTTTCTGTTAAACTAGCGACATTGGTATAAGCCATGTTGAGCTCAATCATAATATTTTGGTGTCTAGAATCTCCAGTTAAGTCTTGTCTCGTTCTTTCTGACTCACCCTGTAAAAAATGAACATTCATAGAAGAATAAGAGGAAAACGACGGGGAGGAAGGTAAGAGAAACCACAAAAGAAGAAAAAGAAGAAGAAGAAGAAGAAGAAGAAGAAGAAGAAGAAGAAGAGGGGGGAAGGAGAAGGGGAATGAGAGGAAATTGGAGTAGTGGCAACAGAAAAGGAGTGAAAAAATATGTCAAACGAGTTGATGATTAAAGAACTAAGTGAATTTTGCTCCGCCGCTTAGCAATAACGGTGACTAACGGCATCGACAAACCGAGTTAGCGGTAAACAATCGAAATTACGCTTGTCTGTTAAACGTGTCGCGACAACAACTGCCGGATCTGTGAGGGTCCTTATTCCGGGGACAATACGCCTCATCAGCGCGCGCTCAATGACGGCCTGTTGACTGATTGCAATTAATGGGCATTTCTGACCGCTCAAAAATCCATTCTCGGGGAGCATCCGGTAGTAACGCGATCGACACGGCCCAATTAGAATGTAATCAGGGGATAATCTGGTGTTTTCGGCGGTGGTGAAAAGAGTATTGTAAGGCGGACTGTTAGGAACACGGATCTGAACTTATTTGTCATAATCCCACGAGCTGGTATCTTTCTGGGACAAAAGCAAACTGGCTAAAGAATTGCTCTCTGGGAAGTCAATATTTTCCACTTTCAAATTTCTGTATTGAAAAAATGTTTCATATAAAATGATTGTATTTGGGCGTTAGTGTTAGCGTATGATTAAACCAGTCACCTTAATTACCTTAATGCCGTGCCACATTCATAAAATACAGTACGCGCCACCCCTAATGCGTACATAGCAGAATGAAGGAGAATTGATAAGTTAACTTCTTTGTAACAGGCAACTAGCCTAATACGTGAAGCGAAGAAGAAGAAGAAGACTTCTTTGTTGAGTAGACCTCATCACCGCCTAAACATGAGGTGATCACCAATCGCGATCCGATCGCTAGCGCAGACGTATGGCAAGCATCCTGTTTGTCGATGGAGCTGTTTGGGTTGAAATTTGAAATAGCATTTTTACCATAGGAGTAGGAACACCTGCGGTTTTTAGAAGCAAGTCTGGCTCGGAATCGTTTCATACAATCGAAATACATATCATTTAATAAAACCTCGAAATATACAGAGCACTTTTAAACAGATAAGGCCCCAGCATGTATTGTGTATCGTGTTGCGCGGTTAATGAATTTTGAGCAAACGAATCCATTAGAGTCACCACTTGAAATGAACTATTGTAGTAACGTCATATATCACACTAGACACAAGGATACGTCAGACCACTGTGATCTTTTACTAGTACATTTATTCGAATATTCACTATTGGATTATGATGTATTTTCTGTGAACTATCGCCTTGCAATAATAGTCCGACTGTCCGAGTTGAATAATAGTTCTGAGTCCGACTCTGCTTCGACTCGTCGGAAGTTTGAATGTTCGTGGTTTTTATCTTGTTTTGCTGTTGTCACATCAACATAATATTCCTATTAGACATTTTAAAATTGTTTCAAAGCTCAGATATTAAAGTGATATTCGCGGTTTAAAATTGTTTCACAATAGTTAAGTTGAAAAAAGATAACAAGTATATTTTATTATATGCAACACACCCTGAAAATGAAATTGGCTTATATAAATTGATCGTACATCAATGCATTTTAATAAATATATGGTTTTTATAAAAACCTATTATGCAGAGTTACAGTTAGATCTGGCAACGTCTGCTATATTTACGATAAGAAGGGGGGCTGGGTTGTACATAACTAAATTCGCCTAACTTTGGCATAAAAACGAGCCATTTAATATGTATTTAATATCCACCTATGTACGCACAACGGTAACTCTTACTGTATATCAACTCCTGTATATAAGTAAAGTCGTAGTTCAATCAAATAACGCCATTATATTCCGGAATACAACCCGTTCCTAACCAAGTTCGATACATGTTGACGCGAACGTAATTTATACTCCTTGTTAGTATTAGTTAAACTGCGCTGGTTGATGCATCATTCGTGTGCACGAAAACGTCGAATATATTTGTAAAAATGTCTTGAGAGCATCCGTCGCGTATTACGGTGGAGCGTTGTACAAAAATTGTCGGAACTGACCTTTAATGGCAGTGAACTTCGTTGTACCATGTATGATAGTCTACTGACGTGGCACGTAAAAACAGCTGTTTTGCAGCATGCTGCTATAGACAAACATAGAGCTCGTGTAAGTGGTGGTGTGAGTACGCGAGACAGACAGAGTCAATTTAACTTGGATTTTGTCAAAATGTTGGTAGCATATAATATTCAATTCGCTAAATTAAATCAAACCGAGTTCAGACAATTTGTCAAGACTCTATGATTGGGAAATCAGAAACAAGTCTTGGATGATTATACAGGACATAGCACCACTGTGTGAGGGCATAAACAATATTGTCTCGTGAATTTGGCGAAACCTATAAGGGTGAATTCTCATTTTCAACAAAAAATCGGCGCGCACACATTTTTTTTTTAAACTTTAGTACTTAATTATGGGATTGGTTATTTTTTTTGGTAAAATATTGATGAAATACTATCCTGTCAAGCTAAATTTATGTAAATAAGCCACACATATACTTTTTTATTAAGCGTCAAGGCATCAAAAATGTCACTTCCGTGGATGTGACCTCACCGCTTTAGTGAGGAAAAAAATCAGAAGACTTTATTTCTTTACAATATCCACTTTTAAAGTGAGCCAATATCAACTACGATAAATAGCTCATTAAATAGAAACAGTATAATATTTATAGTTACCCTGATTTTAATATGAACCGTTATCTCAAAAGTTTGTGATCAGTTTTTTTGTCACTTCCGTGGACCTATGTCGCACCCCTCTTATTTCAAAAAATATTGCGCGGGACCAAACCCAAATGGCTATAGGCACAGTGGTGACACGCCATCTTAAGCCAGTGGTCCGTTTATACTGATGTCGTAATCACAACAAGAAAATTTGAGTTCAATTTTATTCTCACAACTCGTCGAGCATAACAGTCACTTCCAGCTGTTTTGAAGGTATTAACTTGGCAGCTGTGTTAAGGTATGTAATTTTCATTAATGGACTTTGTATATGTGACTTAATTACGTTTTTTGCATGATAAATACGATGCCAAGTCATTAACTCCATGTCTGATTTAGAGGTTATGTTTTTAAAATTTCTAATACAAAAATGTCACTTCAGTGGAGTCACTTCCATGGCTCCGTGGATAGATTTTGTATCCACAGAAGTGACCATTGATCCATGGAAGTGACAATTTTATTAATGTTCTTGAAGTTAGCCAACATTTAAAAATTTTTTGATTTCTTTTAAGATGATATATTAAAAAAACTGCACCTATATATTTTTCAATTTTCTACAAGTGCATTTTTTTGGATTTTTTTAAAATTTTAGAAGATTCATAGATGTAAACCAAGTGATAATAATAAAATCGTTATTTAGTTCTATAAATCTGATTAAGTAAAAACTTATAGGTATCATTAAAACCTGAATCAAACGATTTAATTAGGTTTTTTTTTATAACTATGGAAATAAAAGTGATAAGATGAATAAAAGTAATTTTGTAATACAATGGTACATAGTTTTTGTAAACAGTGTTGCTTTCTTGTAGTATGTCACTTGCATGGATTACTTTTATATAGAGAATGTCACTTCCATGGATGACATTTTTTTCAACCCCCCCCCCTAATTAAGGGCTGTGTGGGATGCGAGCTCAGCGACTATTTTTTTCTTATAGAGTAAGACCTAAACTTGAAAAATCCACCATAAATTATAATGAAAAGACGTTTACATGAAATCATCCATTTTCGACCTCCAAAATGAGAATTACCCATATGGCCATAACTATTGACGAAACGACGGATGATAAAGGACAGAAGAAGATTGCTAACGTAGTGGTTGGGGGGACTGGATGAGGCAAAACCATGGAAGGGCATTTGATAGTTTCAGGGGTGTTGGAAAGCACAAATGCGGAAACAATTAGTGAGTGTGTAGGACTAGCAGTGTACAGTCACAAGCGGACCAGACGAACTTTGAAGTAAATAAACGCCATATATTTCTGCTACTGCCGGATGAGGCAGTCTACCGTTTACAAACTAATCCTGACTTTCCCACATATTGTGAAAGTCCTAACCTAACACTACTTGATTACTATTTGAGGGGTTATATCAAATCTAAGTTTTACCCGAACCGATCTAATAATATTGAGGATTAAGCTCAGACTTACCGAGGAAATTAGGCTAATCCCTCACAAGTATTAAACAATGGCATAAAAGAATTAATATCGTCTGGCTCATTGTGTGCATGTAAATAGTAGACAGTTTAATATTTAGCTTGATTGGTTTTTTAGGTAATTTTTTATGTACGCCGTTAGTGTTAAAATGAATACATTGACAAGACGACGAATACATGTGAGAAAGTATTTTTTTTTCTCAAAAATTTTGTTATGTAATCTACCTCAAAGGTCATCGATCCGTATGCAAAAAATTTGCCCTTTCAAATGACACTATTAAAAATGAGGGTTTCGGCTTGGAAAAAACGTTCCTGTAATGGTTTTATTAATAGGAGAATAGAAGCAGAAAAGATCAGAGATGCACCCTAGAAAATTTAAATGCACTACACGTAATATGGAAAAATATGACTTTTTTAGTTTGCTGCATAAATAGCTAGTTGCTAGTTACATAAATATTGACGAGTATTCAAGTTTTATCCGATCCGGTAATGAATAGAAAATAACTATTTTGTCTCGCTATCCCGAGTTTCCATTAAGCGAAGAAAAACAAAACTTATTTACATCTAGTTTACCTCAACAAAACTTTGCGGCGTAGCTGCATTTTCACCACGTCTCAAAACTCCGTCATTGCCATGGCATTCTGTGTAATATAAGTACGAAGAAGGAATTTTAACAGTAGAATTATAGAGCCAATTTTGTTTGGATACATTTCAGGACGAGCTTTTTGAATAGCAAATCCTTAAATGTTTTGTAACTGTTTTCAGTCGTTTCATCGTCAAAACAAGGAAATATCTAGTAGGCTTAAAAATGCTACTGCTGAACTTTATACGAGTTTACACGAGCATTTGCAAAAAGTAACCATTTTTAAAGGCACGTCCAAATAATATATTGAGCTACATATTGGATCCTGGAATGGGTACTGGAACCTTCGGCGTAGAAACAAAAAAATGGACGTTTTCCACGAAACACGAACTATATACTATTCTGCGGAACTACTGGCATCTCAGGAGAAATTAAATCGGTTTTAATCTTCTCTTATACTTTTCGCGCGTTTCGCCAACTAAGTTGGCATCTTCAGGAGACGAATAAAACTGATTTAATATTTTCTTGAAGATGCCAATTTAGTTGGCGAAAAGCGTGTCAAGAAAAGTATAGTAGTTCGGTGTTTCGTGGAAAACGTCCAGTTTTTTTCTGCATATTAGAATCATTATGAAGAAACTACAAAAGAAATATCTGCGGCATCATTTATTGCAGTTATTGAGGATGATATAACAATTTTTTCAGCCAAATTTCAATTATTTGCTAGAAATTGTCAGCTTACCAAGCTCGTATGTATCGTAGCCATGGTTAATTTATGCAATCATCTGAAGAGAAGGCCATACGCAATAGTCAGAAGAAACCAAAATGGACAATCATGTTTAGCTCTTTTCTTTGATCATTTGAACATCCTGCAAATAAATATCGAGTTTACAATGGAGACTGAGCAAGATGGAGCGTTGCTGTTCATGGATGTATTAGTGAAGCGAACACACAACAAAGTGGCCCATGGAGCATACAGAAAGAAATCCCACACCTCGTGTTACCTAAATGCTGAGCATCACAATACCATCCACAACAGAAGAAATCATTACTCTAAACGCTAGTACATGGGGTATAAATTATATGTGATGACGACAAGAAGAAGACAAGAGTCTTTGGATTTTTCTTGAAAAAGCCGACAGCATGATCAACGAAACATAAAGGCAAGTTAGACGACCGCGGTAGAACCAGGAAGAAACTACTTCAGCAATTGTCACCTTATGTTGGAAGTACATAAAGTATTATCTAAACAGAAAGTAATAGTAGACAGAATGTCAGAATACTGTATAATGTAATCAGAATACTGTTACCTACGAGATGCCACTGCCAACCACATTTTCATCATCAGGAAACTATTAAAACTGACTAGTTTAACTATACAGGGTTTGTCCGGAAAGTAATGTCAGTGATTTTTTTCCCGAGACTGTACGCGCCAGCCCGCGCTTTACGTGCTGGGATTGTGGTGGGGGGGGATCTGGCAACAAGATCCAACAAGCGTCAGTTGGCTACCGGTCGTTTTAGCGGTCGCTCGTTCTTTGAGAGTCGTTACAATGACCCGGTGCAAGAAAAAATGCAACGTTCGCTTGAACAACGGATGGCGATCAAGTTTTGTGTGAAACTGGAGAAGAGTGCTGCGGAAACCATTCCAATGTTGAGGAAGGCTTTCGGCGTCGATTGTCTTTCGGACAGGCAAATTTTCCGTTGGCACAAGGCCTGCGAAAGCCTTGTCGGGAAGATGTCAACGACGAGAACCGCGCTGGACGGACATCAGCCTCCAGTTCCGACGACAATGTGAAACGTATGCGTGACTTGTTGAACACCGATCGTCGTCTAAGTGTCCGTTTAATTTCCGAAACATTAGACATTACGAAAACCATTGTTAACGAAATTGTGTCGGGGTCTTTAGGAATGAGGAAGGTGTGCGCGAAGCTCGTGCCAAAAGTGCTAATGGACGATCAAAAAGCGAGGCGCATCGAAACCTGCCAAGAACTTTTGGACACCTGCGAAGACAACCACGCTTTCCTTGATGACGTCATTATCGGGGACGAAAGTTGGGTCTTTGAATACGATCCCGAGACGAAGAGGCAAAGTGCGGAATGGCAGACGTCGAACTCCCTCGCCCCAAGAAGGCCAGGATGTCCAGGTCAAAGATCAAGACAATGCTGATTGTCTTTTTTGATTGCCGGGGATTGGTCCATCATGAGTTCGTTCCGCAGGGGACAACCGTAACCGGAAAGTGTTACGTCGAGGTGCTGAAGCGGCTGAAACGCAGGGTGAATCGCGTCCGCCCAGACATCTCAAAATCCTGAAAGCTTCACCACGACAATGCGCCTTCGCACACCTGCTTCCTCGTGGCCGATTACCTCGTCAAGGCAGGCATCACCGTTGTTCCCCAGCCTCCCTACAGCCCCGATGTGCCCCCCCCCCCCCCAGACTTTTTTCTGTTTCCGCGCCTCAAAACCCCAATGAAAGGACAGCATTTTGGGTCGGTGAAAAACATTCAGAAGGCTTGCACCGACGCTTTAAAGGCGATTCCGGAAAACGACTACCGTGCGGCGTTTGATGCGTGGAAGACCCGCTGGAACCCATGTGTGGATGCAGGAGGAATGTATTTTGGAAGTTTCTAAAGATTTGTACACATAGAACCAATAAAAACCACCTTTCAAAGCTCACTGACATTATTTTCCGGACAAACCCTGTAGATAAAATTGTATACTAATAAAGTTAAAATTCTATACTAATAAAGAGGATAATACAGTGTGGAACAGCCAAATGGAATACATTCCGTAGCTCCATTATTATGCATTTTTTTAGAAAATTCTGGTACACGTCAATTTCTAATTCTAAAATAACATCTTGCGACGTAAAAATGTCATCCCTAAACTCTACCCCCTTCAGGTGACAGCTACAACCCTTAAATTTTCAAATTGGAAGTAGGGCCTTGTGATACTTCATTTCAAAGGTCTTTTCATTCTCGATTCAAAAATGGTTGGTTTTAAATTTTATTGCAGAAATTAACAATAAAAAAAGATAAGTTTCTCCAGCGTAGGAAATTCGTTACAATAGAGCTTTTTATAAGCAACACTATTTGTCAATTTTAGGTTCTGAAATGTTAATAATAACAAACAATTAATGTATGTAATTGCCGACATTCCCTACTATAAGATAAAAATTTACTAATAAATAGGTACAATTTTTTGTTTGACAATCGAACGACAAAAACGAGCAAGCAGCCGAAAAAACAAACCTGAAATTTAAGAAGTTGGCCATTATCAGCTTTAGTGAAATTACCTAGAAACGTCGTGAAAGGCTAGAAATTGACGTGTCTCAGGATTTTCTAAAAAAAAAATGCATAATAATGGAGCTACTGAATTTATTCCATTTGGCTGTTCCACACTGTATAAACGACTCTACATGTATGAGTTTCTCTTGGTACACCCTGTCAAGTGCATCCTCAGGCTGCCTCGATTCCTCTTCCTCGCCGTTACCTAGATAATCATAATGTAATCTTGAGGCAAATATTATTCCCCTCCATAAATCCAGAACGTTCCCGCACACTCGGTGTACTTGCCTTACGCTATTACGTTATGCGAAGGATGCCCGAGGGATGAATTTATCAACCTATACGGCGAACTTTCGTGGCAAGAAAAAAAGATCGCCCTGGTTCCCTCCAACGGCAACAGGCTATATTCGCCGGCTCCAGAGATAAGTAGGCGGTGTCTTTAATAGTTCGTTGCCTATAAATACCCAGATCTTCAAAAAAAAACCTTCATCAAAGTTTTCCGACCAAAAAAATAATGATATTAAAAAAACGTACAGGCTGCTACAGGATAGTAAGTGTGATTATATTTATAGATAATCTTATTGGATAGTGACTTCTTTTCGACATAATGTCTGTCACGCCCACTTCAGGAAAATGGGCGTGGCCCACTCCACTGTCCAATAAGATTATCACTAAACATTCTTAGTGGATATTGGCTTCTGTGACGTAATATCGGTGGCCCACCTTCTCAAAGTGGATCTGGGATGACATGATCCAATAAGTTTATCGCTAAACACCACACCCACTACTCACTATTTTACTGTGTCAATATCAACGGATGCAGACTGTATATCTCTCAGAGAGTAAAAAGGGTAGAGAGACAATGAGAGGTCTGTAACAGAATATTTTACTACTTCTCTGGGTATTGTGATTATATTTATCGATAATCTTATTGAATAGCGGGTTTTTGAAGTAATGTCGGTCACGCATACTTTAGAGAAAATGGGCGTGGCCCACGCTACTGTCCAATAAGATTATCACTAAACATTCTTAGTGGATAGTGGCTTCTGTGACGTAATATCGGTGGCCCACCTTCTCAAAAGTGGGTGGATGACATGATCTAATAAGCTTATCTCTAAACATAACCACACCCACTACTCACTATTTTACCGTGTCAATATCAACAGATGCAGACTGTATATCTCTCAGAGAGTAAAAAGAATAGAGAGACAATGAGAGGTATGTGACAAAATATTTTACTACTTCTCTGGTAAGTCCCATTCCTCACGTTGTTTGACCAATGAGGGAGGCAAGAACTACCAAAGAAGTGGTGGGCGGACCGTCACAGACGTTTCATTCGCCTAATTTGAGGGCGTATGTTTGTTTTACTGTCTTTTTTGCTTGGCAGCTTTGACAGCACGAGATTTGTGGTTGTTTAATGCAAACAATCTTGCATTAAAAGCGAATTTTAATAATAGACTAAAAAGAGAGCCTTTATTTCTTTCTGCGTGTCGCATTGTAACATTAATATTTGAAAGTCGACGAGGAGATACACACCTGGCGCACAAATAGGGAGGTGATGGGAGGCTCCTTTGCCCCATAATCGACGACCTATGTAGCTACGTTCAGCGGCTATTATCGAGCACACTTGCTTATACGCTGGCTTCCTGCTATCTTCGATTGACAGCTCTTCCGACCAATAAGAGCCGAGACTGCTGGGACCTGCCGTTCCGACAGTAATTAACGACTTAATTAGAAATACATGTACACATCCCTATTCCGAATAATACAAGGTGCTTTAACGTTCGAGGGACTAGCTGATATTAACTGAAAGGGAGTCGTCTTGCGCGCCAGTAATCTCATTAGAATTTCTTATTCTGTTTGAGTAGAGGGACGGTGCGAGGGGTCCAATGACTAATATAATTGATACAGTTGGCCGAAATATGCCGTGGAACATAGGCGTACAGATGTAGTGCATGTAATACAAAAAAGTAACTAATATTAAATAAAGGGTTTTCCGATAAGGGCGGGTCGATGTTGAAATAGAATAAGACATGCGTGTGTGAGGTATTAGCGAAATTATTGTTTTATTGGGAACACCTATGTATGCCATTCTTCTCGCGGTGGCACGGATGCGACAGGTCCAATGTTCAATCACTTTGCCGCAGGATAGATCCGGCCTAATTTGAGCGATGGCCGGGATTATGTTCACTTTGAGGGCATCAGTCGATTGCGACTACTTTGAAAATCCCACAAGAAAAAGTCTAGGGGTTAAATCGCACGATCTTGGTGGCCACTTCACGTCACCTCCGCGAGCGATAACCATACCCTCAAATCGTTCATGCAGAATGTCCATCCGTTCGCTGTGTGACACGTAGCACTGTCCTGCTGAAACCACATGTCGTCCACGTCCATATCGTTCAATTTTTGCCAAAAGAAATTGGTTATCTGTACTGGTCGCCGTTGACAGTGATGGCCTCACCAGCGTCGTTTTCGAAAAAGTACGGACCAATGACGCCGTCGGCTAAAAATCCGCAACAAACAGTAACTTTTTGTGGATGCAGTGCCACCGGGTGAACCTCGTGTGGGTTGGTGTCGTCGCTGGTTCTGCCAGGTAAAACGCGCCTCGTCACTAAAGATGATTTTTCGACCAAAATTGGTTCTCCTGCACACTTACACAGACAACGGCGATTTTCTCGGCCGATCTAGCATATTTGCAGATTGTTTACCGCACCTGTCGTCTCGAATTTGGCTACCAAACTATGGAGAGTCGACTTTGAAGGGCCATCGCGTCTGTCATAAAATGGGTGCAACGCATGCAACAATTTCACTAACGAACACTCATTTTGATAATAAAGTTTTATCATTTGGACGTGCTGCTCAATCGTGTAAATTGCCCTGGTGATTTGGCAGCAGTGACTGAATAATAAACAACATATTTGACAGACGCTGTCAAAACAACATGGCCGCTACTGCCTGTCGGCATCGGCCCGCCCCTATTGGAAAACCCTTTTTTTGTCACAATCTCTCGAATTTGTCTCAATTTGGTAAGACCTGTGTCTTTTTTAGTACACTTTCGAACTTATTTTTAACCGACTCATTATACGTCACCTATAATTTGTACAGAATTTACTTCGTCAACTATTTGTAGTGACTCTCGCTAAAACGCATTGTTCTGTAATTTTTGTATGGTGTCATACAAACCTTTATAGTTACTATAAGAGTTTTTAAAGCTGTTTCAATAACCCATCTTGAAATTCGGTCTGGTCTCCTTAATAGCTGAGCTTCTGCAGGATTGAATTGTAAAATATAATACTTAATTATGTAATATTAGGACCCGCCCCGGCTTCGCCGGTTTACAACATCACGTTAGAAACCTCTAAAATTATCTCGTTTCTGTACTATATTATGCATGTATTATATATATAAACCTTCCTCTTGAATTACTCTATCTATTAAAAAAAACCGCATCAAAATCCGTTGCGTAGTTTTAAAGATCTAAGCATACATAGGTAGGGACAGACAGCGGGAAGCGACTTTGTTTTATACTATGTTACGATATAACCACAGCAATGTGTTTTTTAATGCAGTTGTATTCGAAATGGTTGTTTATCAAGTACATTCAGGAGTATATCACAGGCACGTAGCATTAAAAGTAAGTCGAACATAAACTGAGTTCTCAACGGCATACCCTCTTTTTTATTTTTATCTATCACACTATTTATGTGACGGTTACAATCGCGCTTGTCCCCACCAAGCAGTTTTTCCTTACAGACTCTACATATTACTATCGCGCGTTTTTTTTTTAAATACCAGATATAATCAGCCTGGATAATTCGGGTAGCTTGGCGTAGCCTCTACATCGGATACTGTCGTGTACTCTTATTCCATTTTAAGTTGAGAATAGGTACTTATACGAGGTAGGATAAGAATACATCAGTTTACTAACACTTTGTATGGAACTAAATACGCTTTCTATACTGATCTGTT
Source organism: Aromia moschata (assembly GCA_029963805.1). NCBI lineage: Eukaryota > Metazoa > Arthropoda > Insecta > Coleoptera > Cerambycidae > Aromia > Aromia moschata. The sequence continues at coordinate 233,493 of JAPWTK010000582.1, forward strand.
ACCCATATATGCCGTATCGCAGTCCACGCCTGGGTGACGAGACTGTCAGAGTTGGGAAGTGGGCGGAACCTACACGCCATTGGTCGGCTGGTAGCCACGAGACATTCCACGGTATTCGACCCAGTCGACCGAGGTCAGTACGTTGGCGGTAAAACACGGGTTATAACCACGCTATCTTTGACCGACTGTATAAAAAAAAACGTTGTTTTTATGAGTGTTTTGATGTCTTAAATTCTGTGGGCTACATTAATGGCGGAGTGGGTTTTTTAAAAGGTTTAAATTATACACTTTTATTTTATTTGCGTCATAAATAATATTTTTAATCAATACCTCTTTCATAAGCATGGCTTTCTGGAGGCCTTTCGAAACGGATGAAAATAACGTAGCTTTAGATAACCAGCGAAAATGTCGAAACGGTCGAGTACGATGAATTAAAAAAATAAAGACTTGAAAGACTGATACTGAAATTATTAATCGAATTAATAAATTAACTAAAAATTCAATATCCACAATTTATCGCGTTGTTAAAGCTGGGACTGTTATAGATCACTCTGAATTACGAAATCAGAAAAAGCAAAAATTCAAAAATGTAGACGAGGCGACGCGGGACGTAATTAGGCGAATAATTTATGATACGTATAAAGAAAACAAAGTCCCGACTTTGGAATTAATTCAACAAAAATTACATGATTACCCTGATTATAATTATAAATCTCTAGAAACATTACGTGGCATCTTTAGTTCTGACGCATTTTTTAAATATTTTTAACATTACGTGTTTGCAAGTACAAAAAAATTAAAACATATTACTGGCCAAATGGACATTAGTATAATATACAAATAAATATAAATAATACATACATGTTTTATCCTGACTTTTTTATTTACATACATATCCATATGTATGTATGTAAATAAAAAAGTCATGATATAAAAGCGACGTTAATTACTTATTATTACCTATCCCTAAAAGTTATTATTCGAGCACGCCCATGGAATCATAAAGTTGCACCGCTTTTTTGTTCCCCAGGCGTGTTTATCATTTTCAATTAAAAATAGAAGGACTATACGTAAGCTATTTGACATCGTTCGTCTACAAAATCCGACGTCCGTGAACACTGGCCGAAACAGCAACGTTGCCGGCGGCGAATTACTTTTTAATTAATAATAATTATGAAATGGGGCCGATAGGGTGCCAGGGTCCGCGCGGCAGCACGTGTAAGCTGATCAAAGATCGTAAAATACACCTCGGCCGTCGGATGCCGTTAGCTAACCCGCCTCGTAAAACGGGATATTGCAGGCTTAATCCTGTAGGTTATAAATTAAATTTGCAGCTGATCCTCACTGCGCGCGGCGGGAAATCCAGGTCAATTTTTTGGGGGAAATCGTGTCGGAAACCCAAAAGCCTTATCGATTTTAATGATACTCATTCTTGTTTGAAACTGCGTCTTATTTAAGTAAACGTTTTCGTGTTTTATTTTCGTGAAAGTATAGTTTGTTGAATTCGAAAGTATTTTGGGGCGGTATTGCAGCAAAAAAAATAACGAAAGGCTATAATTTGGCATATAATTTGCCAAAACATGAGGTCTATCAGTTTTCGGAAAATTAGAGCAAGGTATACCCTCTTCGCATCTCCCTTATTGCCTTATAAATCCTTGCCTAGTTAACATTCTGACGTCTGAACAACAATTTCACTTCTGGGCAATCGTCCAACTAAGCGACGGAAGCTATGCGAGTTTCATGTATTTACGACATTTTGAACTCAGATATGAATTAAATTTGACGTTTATCAGCAACCAAACATGACTTGTTGACTGGGTGCATGGTAAACTAGATCAGATATCAAAATATTAAGGCATTCCTCAAAACTTGTATCCCATTCATGACTAGGGTCCAATGCTACAACGCAGAGTTGGCACTATACAACTTCTTAGAGTAGGCACTATATGACTCCATACTTCAGTTATAATAATTAAAGTATAAAACGTATTTTTAAGCACCTTGTAAATTATGTACGTGGTAAACTAGATCAGATATCAAAATTTTAAGGCATTCCTCAAAACTTGTATCCCATTCATGACTAAGGTCCGGAAAGTGTGCTACAACGCAGAGTCGGCACTATACAACTTCTTAGAGTAGGCACTATATAACTCCTTACTTTAATTATAATAATTAAAGTATAAAACGTATTTTTAAGCACCTTGTAAATTATATACGTGGTAAACTAGATCAGATATCAAAATTTTAAGGCATTCCTCAAAACTTGTATCCCATTCATGACTACGGTCCGGAACGTGTGCTACAACGCAGAGTCGGCACTATACAACTTCTTAGAGTAGGCACTATATAACTCCATACTTCAATTATCATAATTAAAGTATAAAACGTATTTTTAAGCACCTTGTAAATTATATACGTGGTAAACTAGATCAGATATCAAAATTTTAAGGCATTCCTCAAAACTTGTATCCCATTCATGACTACGGTCCGGAAAGTGTACTACAACGCAGAGTCGGCACTATACAACTCCATAGAGTAGGCACTATATAACTCCATACTTTAATTATCAAGTATCAAACGTATTTTAAGCAGCTTGTAAATTATGTACGCGTGTATTTTTTACCTGTTTATACGAACGCCACTGACCATGCCTGGTTACACACGCTGGACTCTCCCGGTGTGGGAGCGAGGGTAAGCCTGACGCGAGTCGGACGAACGGTAGAACGCCAAGCTTAAAATAATTTTATGTGTCGTGAATGATTAACTTATATTAACTAATATAATTTTTGTAGTGTATTTGCATATTATCTGTTTTTGTGTGGATTTTTGCAATAATGGCACAGTCGTTACCATTTGTGAGTATACTGAAAAAGATGATTGAAAATTACGACGATTTTCATAGACATTTTAATAGACATAGTCGCCAAGAATGTAGACATTTAGATTCGAATATCCATCAACAAAATATTACTGGTACTGTTAGAAAAGAAGAATTATGATCTGATTTGTGCATAATGTTATGTGCATGTAGCCTTTCGTTAAACATGGTCGTCAATATTCACTTTAGACGTTTTTTTTGCCAAATATGTATCCGATTTTCCAGTGCCTATTAACCATACATTGCATAAAGCATATTTACACAAGACAAATCAACGTGTCATGGAAAGTATCAAAGAAGATACACACAATAAATGTCTGTGACAGTGGACGAAACAACAATTTTTTGCTCTAATAAGGTCGTAAATGTTCTGATACGAATTTTAGGTGTTTCAAATATTTCACCCCCGATGAGTTTCGCAAACAACGGCTAAAAGTATAGAAATAATAGTAAAAACTTGTATTGTCTTCTGTAGATTCAAAAAATAATAATGTACTGTTGTTACTGACAACAAACAACTGTTAGTGATAAAAAAACGGTGCAAAATTCTTGAAAATGATGTGCAAGTGTAAGTCTCCTGTCCATGTGAACTACAAATTGCACTTTTAACTTCAGTAGCTGTGGAACGATCATTGTCGTTCTACAGATTTTTATTGTAAAGTTGATAATAGTGGATATTTAAGTGATATGAATCGATTTTGTTGTATTTATAAGTAAATAAGATTTTTATTTTAAACAGTTCATTTTTTGAGGCTTAATAACTCCGAAACGGCTTGCCTCACGCAAATCTTCAATAAGACCTTTTTTTATAGAGCGTTATTTTTTCTACAAAAAACTGTCTTGAGTATCACTGTCCGGCGATTCTTCCTTGAGTAATAAAATTCCAAAGTTCTGACTGAAAAAAAATTCCCATATTTCCCATTTAAATGGGAAATAGAAAATTGAGAATCGCCACCTCTAAATATTAATATTAAGGGCTCATTTTCTAAGGATACTCTGAAGATTTCTTAATGTTCTTTGAGAAAAAAAAATAGTCAGTTTTTTACACATTTTTACTCCTGTCTTTTTGGTCTCTCATACGATCTTCCATCAATAAAATGACGGATTACGAGTCCGAATCTGCGTTCTAGCACACTTTCCGGACCCTATTCATGACTATATGAATTTCAAAATAGTGACAATTATATAATATTAACCATCATGTGTATTAGATTGTAAAAATAATACATTCGCTAAAATTAATCCACTTACGATTTATATAGGTATATTTTTTCCGGAACTCAGGTTCGGTAGAATATTTTTCATCTGTCGCAAGTGCCGCAGGGCAGGCAGGGATTTAATAATTAATGACAAAAGTGACAGTCAGACCCTCGGTTAGGCCCGTTTAATTGATGTTCGTAGCTTCTTACAATAGTATATCGCCTTAGCACAGATTACCTCTGGCGCACCAGAAGATTTATGTATTTTATACGTTCGGCGAGAAAGGAAATTCTATCGAAATACGGGGCTTCTCGAAAGTCTCGGGTTTATTTTTAACTTTGATTAAAACCATTTCAGCATTTCAAACTGAACCTCTCAAAAATTCTATAGTTTTATCCTGTTTGGCCGAGGGGCCCCCAGCCGCCCCTCGCGTTTTGGGATAAAAATAAAACCAATCAGTTTTTCGAAAATCCATATTTTCGTTTTTTACAAAATATGTCAACAACTAAAAAAATAGAAGCATTCTCTAAGCGGCACTAAGTTACTCATAAAATTGTCTCCCCTATCGCTAGTTTAATCGTATTTCTATCTAACGTATGTCCTAAAAGTTTTGGCACAAAATTCATGAACTTAAATCTTAACAATAATGAAATAATATCAAGTCGCCTTTGGTAACAAAAAATTTTTTTCCTTTTTGCATGTCCGTCCCGGGGGTTTTTTTTTTTTTTTTTTTTTTTTCAAAAGGTGTTTTAAAAATAAAAAAAAAAAAAAAAATATTATTTTTTTTTGGGGGGCCCCCCCAGCAGAAAAATTTTTTTTTTTTTTTAAAAAAAAATTTTCCCCCCCCCCCCCCCCCCAAAAAAAAAGGGGGGGGGGGGGGGGGGACCCCCCCTTTTTTTCCCCCCCAAAAAAGGAGACCACCATATAACTCCCCCAGGGGGGGGGGGGGGGGGGGGGGGGAGAGAAAAACCACGGGGGGGGTTTCCCGGGGGGGGGGGGCCCTCTTATAAACCCCCTCTTTATTGGGGGGGCTTTTTTTTTTTGGAGGGGGGGGGGTTATAATAAAAAAAAAAGGGGGGCCCCCCAACACCCCCCCCCCCCCCCCCCCCCCCCCCCCACACGCCCCCCCCCCCCCCCCGGCCCCCTCCCCCCCCGGGGCGGGCATTATTTTTTTGGGGAAAAAAAATTTTTTCCCCCTCCCCCCCCCCCGAAAAGAGAGAAAAGGGTTTTTTTTAAAAAAACCACAGGGCGACCCCCCGCGAGAGTAAATTTTAATAAAAAAAAAAAACTTCCCTATAAAAACCTCCTGGGCGGGGGTTTTCCCCCCGCGCGGCCCCCCCCCCCCCGTTTTTGTGGGGGGGGGGGGGGGGGGGGGCACCGGGGGGGGTTGGGAGCTCTTTCTTTCCCCTCTCCCCTTTCTCCCCCCACAACACCATCCGGGGGATGATTTCTTTTTTGCCCCCCCCCCCCCGTCGCTTCTCTCTCTTTTTTCCCCCCCCCCCCCCCCCCCCCCCCCCCCCCCCCCCCCCCCCCCCCACACACCCCCCCCCCCCCCCCCCCCCTCTCCCCCCCCCCATAATTTGGTTGGGTTTTTTTTGGGCTGGGGGTGTTTTGCTCGGGGCCGGGCGCCCCCCACCACCACACCAAAAAAATCACTAAATTTTTTTAAAATATGTTTAAGGTTTGGGGGTGTCTCCCGCCCCCCCCCGGGGGACAGCTTATAAAAAATGGGGGGGGGGGGGGGGGGGGGCGCTCTCCTCCTTTTTTTTTTTTTTTTTTTTTTTTTTTTTTTTTTTTTTTTTTTTTTTTTTTTTTTTTTTTTTTTTATATTTTTTTTTTTTTAAAAAAATTTTTTTATATTTTTTTTTGGGATAAGAGGGGGCAAGTTATTTATTTATGAGGATCTATGAGGTATTTATATATTCTTTGGTATTTGAAGTATTCGAAAACGAAGCAACGGAAACAAAGCTTCAAACAGAATTTATTGTTTATCTTTGTGTGTTCTAAATGAAACTACACGAAGGCGATTATTTAGTGTATTTTCCCTTTTACAATATTTTACCAAGAATATGGCGAAACTATATTCTGTGGTTGTGTCTTTGCTCCCTTTGGTTTTAATATTTCCTTTCCAGAAAATGTTGTATGTAGGTACTACATACAGGGAAAAAATTGTCTCAACTTCACTCGTCACGAAATAACTTAATATTCCAAAGACATACGAAGTTTCTAACTCTTTAGATACTAGGTATCAGAGTCTCTTCTTTCTAACATCCTTCCGTTACCCAACTTTGTCGCAGAACATCCGCAGGACTAACGAAAAGTGTCGCATTCAATCCACACATTTAAAAGTTAGCTGCACCAAACAGAGCTCCAGTTTTCCCAGTCTCAAATGCATCACAGTTACTCTAATTTTCCTTTGATTCTGGACGTCTAATTTGCTTCGTCCAAGTTTCTGGCGGAAAACTGGAAAATATCCTTCATTTATTAGATATCAATTATAGTGCTGGTAATGCTATTTAGTAGCCCTAGAGAGCAAACGTCCTTGGAGAGTTTTTCCTTTAAAAATATCATCGAGTTTCTTACTTCGTCGAAGCAGAATTTTTCCAATTAGGGGAAAATCTTGGAGGTCTAATCGAGTTATTCGTTCCCTAGCAAGCCGACGTGTGTGTATAAACTAAACAACGATCGATTTGATACACGTTTGTTTCCTTTGCTGATTACAAAAATGTACGTTTCTATTTTAAGGCTGGATTCAACATGGTTATTTCCTCTGCTTGTATCCAATTAGTTGCTTAAATTTAAGGAAAATGCAGCAAATGAAACTAAAACTGTCGGCGTGAATTTTATTAAAAATCTAACAACATTTACATTAGTATTGATTCTATCAACAGTCTAACGATTTCCTAGAATTTATTGTGTAGTGTGAAATATACAAATATATATAACAAATATGTATGCCTACACTAGTTGCTACTCGTCTATCATACTGTCTCTATAGTACAATCTAACACAAGACTCGGATATAAAACTTGGTGATAAAAAATTACAGTTAAATAATTGTTACCCTGTTGTTTGAGATGTAAAAAATCACTTTTGGAAAAGTCTAAGAGCATTTTTTTTCATAGCGCTTTTAGTATTTGCAAGGACAAGGTGGAGTAAGATGTTTAAGTACTTTACATTATGTACTGAGTGTTGTTGGAATTGCTCAAGATATCCAGGAATTGAGTAACTCAAAGGTGGTAACTGGACATCGCGAAAATAGGGATCATCACAGGGTTGCACTAGCCCATAAAATTATCTACTTTTAATAAATCAACTCCAGCTGAGATGGGGTGGGATCATCAAACACGATAGGTGTCATGATTTAGTACATGTGAAACACTGGTGAAACTACTATAGGTTTCAGTTTAACTTAGATATTGGTATGGTGTGTATGTTCTGAATTAAGCGATCTATATTTTTTATTTCAGCTGCTTTCGTAACAATGAGATTTTTTAGACTTCAAAACGGATAGAACCCACGAGAAATTAGTTCCTATTCGCGAATTGACAAAGATATACGGCAACTAGAACAACGTCCATATACTGACTAGTTTCCCTTACAGAGCAAATGAATACTTTTTACAATTTACGCCAACATAAGTCACTTCACAAGTGATATTAGGTACACAAGTACGAAACAAACTTCAAGTATTAGACCAACCTTCAAGTATTAGACGCACATGACAGACAGTCGGTCAGCGACTATTTTGTTGGAAGAAAGAAATAGTATTTTTTCACGATGTTGTATTTACCTACTATTTACTAGTCAAAGTTTATGTATATGAAAGTTTCATACTTATATCCAACACCAGATTGTGACTATGTGGTACGCTACTGGCCACGCATTGTATTTCGCCCAGCGCCGACTAAATTGTAGTTCGTGAGCGTTACCTCATAAGAGTGCATTTGTTCCATTTGATACCGACTAGTCATAGACAATCGAGTCGGTGACAAAAAACCAACTTTTTAGCCGGGCCGTCTTTTTAGTCAAAACCGGGCCGTCTTCTGCGGTGTCTCATTTAAACGTATACGTTGCATTCATACATACAAAATTGAAGGTGACCAATAGTTGGTCTTCTTCGGTGGGCCATATAGACCAGTCCAGGATATATAACTATTTTCTGCACAGAACTACGGGAAAAACTACGTTAAAAACGTATATCGCACTTGTCCCAAAAAAAATTGATTTCACGTATGTGTAATAATAAGTGTATATTCAATATACTTACAAAATTAAACTCTGTGTATATTGTGTATATTTAATATACTTAAAAAAAAACATTTTCTTTTTTCAAGTGCGACACATGTTTTTAACATAGTTTTTCCCGTAGAATCCGGGAAAAAATATCAGTTTTTTTTTTAAATAAAAGATTTCGCAAAAAAATAGCGACAACTGAAACACTTTTTCAGTTGCGCAAATAGCGATGTTTGAGCGATGTTATAGTACATTCACGATATCCTAGCACTATTGGGGGAAACGGATCCTGAAAATATAGTCCAAGACGAGCAAAACCCTATTTGTATTTAATTTTTAAGCCAAAATTGGCTTAACTCACGATTTTTGGCCGCTTTACGTGGATTCTGAATCACTGTGCGCCGGTTTATTATACGTTGGTGACTATAAGGGCTATGCTACCTTGTGATAATCCTCATTTTTGCAAACCCTTCTGCAAAATTTCTGGTAAATTGAAATTTGGCACATTTGATGCCTTCCACTGGGAAGCTGGAGAGTAGATGCTGGTTTTAAAAGCATTTTTTATTACAAACAATAAATTACTTCACCTTCCTGTAAACAAACTGCCTTCACACAAGAGTCTGTTTTCTCAACACCATGAACGTACTTCGGTCGATGTCGAACGCACCACACTTGAACTCGAACGCACCTAGCGCAATGCTGAACGTACCCTAATCGATTCTGTTCAATGTCGAACGCATCTCACGTGATACTGAACGCACCTCAATCGATTCCGAACGTATCCTTTTCGATGTCGAACGCACTCCGCTGCCGAAACTACACGACGGAAGGTTCGCCTTCGTATCCCTCGTCCGGACTCTCGGTCAGGGTGTCGTTAGGGTCGTTCTCCACGTTGGCGGCGCTCTCCCCGTGTTTTTCGGAGCCCGAATTTTCCGGGTTTTCCGCATCACTTTCCGTGTCTGTTTGCGCGCCAACGCAGCGCTTGGTGACGCACCTGCGGGCGGGGAAGCCCGCCACCGGAGCCAGCCGCCTCCGACGCCGCCGCAGTTGACGGTGTGGAGATTGGCCGGCACGCACGCAGGCCACTGGTCCGAGCAGCAGGGAAGCGAAGAGGGCGCAGCGGCGTCCGTCGGGGGTAGTTTCTCCATTAGGGGCGGCTGGGGCTTGTGATTGGGCGGCCTTGCGGGGTATCTGCAACAAAATTATTATCATTTCGCCGACGTTATAGTCACACTTCTCAGCGTAAATGCTGGCACACTGGGAAACATTCACCCACTCCTGCTGCAGACGGTGACGAGTTGATTTGTTTTTCTGATAGACAGGGGAAATATCCATAATAGTCCACGCGAATTAGACTTTTTAGGAGAAAAAATTCATATACAAATTATATTTCGGATATGTATAGTTCATAGGAGTAGAATTAAGGATCCGAAGAGTTCCCACCTTATCCGTTGATAGAAACACCTTTTTGGGGCGAAAAACCACCCTCAGATGGGACTTTGTTATGGTTATTCTCATTTTTCTTCGGATTCGTCATTCCTCACGAAAAACAGGTATAGGAACAAAAATACTCCTCATTCAATTTTACACAGAAAAAGTTCTATGGTCGATTTGCGTACTCCCCACCGTTCTGTCGCTATCGACGTTCATTGTACGGGGTAGTTTGGAGCGCTCGGCGAAAAATCGGTGGTACGCGATTTTTCACAGCGAATATCTCCTTTTTGACACGGCTACTTTGACGTCAAAAATGGCAATAATGAAACTTGTAGAGCGGATTCTCCTCTACAAGATTCATATTGTACTTTCCTTTTTTTTACTTTTGTTGAATTTTCTCGCTTATTTCGAGGATACGCTCTTTGTAATATGACCTCGTTTCCACACCACCCATGAGGTAGAGCTCTCTCTGTTTTTTTTAAGTGGTTTCCCCTGTAGGCCTATTCCCCTGTCGTCATTGTCGGTTTCAGTCGTCGATAGGGTTTTCTTCAATCAATTCATCTTCGGTAGGTGAATTTAAGCAGCCTTGTCCGTGACAGTTGGAGCACATGGTTGAGCAGCGCAATCCTACTTTTACACACGCGCATCGTTTCCCGCAACCCATCCTGCAGTTGCAAGATATAAGTTGTAGAACGGAAGACGGAGCTGGTGCCTCAGGTGTAAAAATGGGTGAAAGAATGGTGTCAGTTTTTTGCCAACCCCATTGTGTCGGATCAAGGTTTATTCCTCTCCATAACTGAATTTGGTGAAAAACCTTATAAGCATGCTGATGAGAAGTGGCAGACGTTGGCGGTAGTCTCGATAATAGTACACTTTTTGTTGATATTTCTGTTTTGGTGAATAGTCTTTTTTTTTCTTACCATTCTCTTCGCTTCTTTTTCCTATAAAAGTCAAACTCATTTTTCATTTTCCGGAAGAATTTGGTGAAAATAATTTCTTTGATCGAAAATCGCAAGCTTAAACGGGGTTTAGTTTAATGTTTTTTAGAATAAAATGTTTTTTAGAATTTAATGTTTTTTATAAAAGTTGTTATTGTTTTTTGTTTAAAAATAAAGGATAATTTTTTAAAATATTATATTTAGGAAAAAAGTAGAAAAGGTTCGTAGAAGTAAGGAGGGTAAAAAGAAAAAAGAAATGTTATAAGTGGAAAGATTATTTTTTTTTCCTATGTTTATTCTTTTGATGTTTAGAATATCTGTGTTTTTTAGTATGTTATAGTATTTTCTTAATTTTGGATTAAAGGTTAAGTTTAGAATTTGTGGTTCAATTTTATTTTATTTTTTGTCGGTTTTTTATATAGATTAGGAGTTTTCTGTAGAAGGTGTTTTTTTAGGAAATGTAAGGGGAATAAAAAAAACAGAAAGGTTTTTGTGGGTTGGTTTTTTATGTAATTAAATTTTTGGTTGTTATAGTGTAAAAGTTTACAGAAAAAATAGTAAATTTGGTTCAGAGACAAAGCTAAATTTTTCTAAGTTTAGTATAATAGAAGTTCTTATAAAAATAAAATGTATAAAAAAGAAATTTTAGGTTTTTGTCTTGTGTAAAAAATGTTTTAATTTCAGAATTTTTATTATTGTTGTGAGGAGCTGGGTAATTAATTTTTATTATTTTTTATTTATGGAGAATTATATTTCAAAAAAATAAAAAAAAATTTTAAAATAAATTTATTTTAAATAGTATTTTTGTTATTTTTTTATATTTTTTTTTATTTTAACGATGTGATTAATATGTATTGTATGGATTGTATTTTTTTATTTTAAATGTTCACATTTTGACAATTGTTCATGTATTTAGTTTTTTATTATTTGTTCTTTATTTTTTTTCTTAGATTTTGTTCTATTTTATGTTCTTGAATGTCCTATATATACGACGTGATAAAAGGATGAATAAATATTATTATTATTATTATTATTAATGAGGAATATTTTTGTTCCTATACCTGTTTTTTCGTGGGAATGACGAATTCGAAGAAAAATGAGAATAATCGTAACTAAGTCCTGTCTAGGGGTGGTTTTTCGCCCCAAAAAGGGTGTTTCCATCAACGGGTAAGGTGGGAACTTTTCGGATCCTTACTTCTACCCCTATGAACTATGCATAGCCCAAATATAATTTGTATATGATTTTTTTCTTCTATTCGCTATTTTTTCGTCTAATTTGCGTGAACTATAAAGAGTTCGTGCCTCCAGGCCAAACAGTAAATCAACGCTTTTACGTAGAGGTTCTTGAAAATTTTTGAAAAAAGGATCATGCGTGTGAGACAAAACATCGAGAGCAAATGGATGTTGTATCACGACAATGCACCTTGTCACAAAGACATTTCAGTAACCGAGTTTTTAGCTAGTAATTTTAGTAGAATTTTGGATGTGTTAGGTTTCGTCATCCCAAGCAAAAGTCTCAATGGGCACAAAGCTCGAAAATCAATACTTTGGCTGCTACGGAGCTTGAAAGCTCCAAAGCTCCACCACAGATTTATTTATTCGTGCAGTCTTTATAGATTTTTAAATAACTTATTTTTTCGATTTTAATGTCTAGGTGTATGTTTTTGAGGTTGATGAATTCAAATCCGATGTCAAATTGTCCAAACTGACACTTGACAGCTGTCAGCTAGCTGTCAAAGTGCCTTAACAAAGTGCAAAACTTATTTTTATGTTATGAGTATGCTGTTTAGGTAACTCAGTTTATGTATGATGTGAATACAATAATTCGACAATTGGCAGCTGTCAATAGGCTGTCAGCTAGCTGTCAAAGTGCAATAACAAAGTGTAAATCTTATTTTTTTTGTTATGGCTCTATGCTTTTAGGTAACTCAGTTCATACATGATGTGAATACAATAATTCGACAATTGGCAGCTGTCAAATAGCAGTTATAAAACAAAAATCTTCAGTTTTTGTAATAACTTTATGTTTTTAGGTCGCTGAATTTAAATATGATGTTAGTTTTACGAAATTGAAAGTTGTCAGCTGTCAACTAGCTGTCAAATAACGATCGAAAAATAAAAAACTGAACAAAACAAAAACTGAAGATTTTTGTTTTATAACTGCTATTTGACAGCCTGTTGACAGCTGCCAGTTGTCGAATTATTGAATTAACATAATGTTTGAACTGAGTTACCTAAAAAGCATAAAGTCATAACAAAAAAAAAATAAGATTTGCACTTTGTTGTTGCACTTTGACAGCTAGCTGACAGCCTGTTGACAGCTGTCAATTGTCGAATTATTGTATTCACATCATACATGAACTGAGTTACCTAAACAGCATAAACTCATAACATAAAAATAAGATTTACACTTTGTTATTGTACTTTGACAATTAGCTGACAGCTGTCAAGTGTCCATTTGGACAATTTGCCTTCGGATTTGAATTCATCAACCTCAAAAAACATAAACCTAGGCATTAAAATCGAAAAAATAAGTTATTTAAAAATCTATAGAGACTGCACGAATAAATAAATCTGTGGTGGAGCTTTGGAGCTTTCAAGCTCAGCCAAAGTATTGATTTTCGAGCTTTCTGCACATTGAGACTTTTGCTTGGGATGACAAAACCTAAAACATATCCAAAATTCAGACGATTTGACCGAAACCCAATTTCCATAAGATTAATGCGGGGTCCTTTATAACTTTTTCATGTTTGGGAACAAATTTTCCAAATATCTTCCATAAAAAATAAGGGTTCTCATTAAAAAAAAAATATATATCGAAAATTCAAAACACCTGTTAAATAACTGCAATTGGTATGTATGTTTTGACGTGTCCGAGAGATTTTTCATAAAAAAAAACGTGACCAATTTATGGAATTTAACCACTACTTTATAAAAGCACTGTATATTTTGTACAGCTTTCAAAATGTCACCCACATTGTTGCTGATTTGCGTGTACAACGATGACGCTCAACATAATTATATTATGTAGCACAGCATATAACAACATAATATATGCAAAATTTGCAGCTACATATTTTAGGTTGAACTTTAGAGTGCCGCGTTTGTTAAACATTAATTATGCAATCAAATAGCAACCATATAATATGGTCTAATTGCTTCGGGTTCGTTATTAACTCACGAGAATGACTGGTATTTATCTAGAACAGCGCAGATACAATTAAGAGTTGTATGTAGAGCTGATATATTCGTGCTACCTATTCAGCTTGTGTCGGGAATTCGCTAATTCGTAACAGTTCATTGATATTCTTAACGTTGCTTTGACTACGAGGTAATTCCTTAATTATAACAGAAATTCGGTCTAACCGGTGTCTATTCGTACATATTTTATTTATATAATCGTCTGTTACATTTTTACAAATTTTTCCTGCCTTCTTTTATTCTTCGGTTTTCTCTCCCTTAATATCTACAACGTATTTATTAGATAGAAATCTAAACGAATTTCGCGACCAAATGTTCATAACTCATTTGGGGAGATCTTAATGTGTGTCAGGATAGGTTATTTATCCCTCAACGTCCTTCTAAGCCAATGTACGAGGTGTGTAAATTAAGTAATGGGACTGGCAATGTAGCGCCCGATCTAGCAACACTGTAGAGACGGAACTTGGAAGGGCGGTAGGTTAACATGTAGTGTACCTTCAGTACAAGTTTGAACTTGTTAGAGTCATCTGTTTGTTCTTTGTGACTGTTTTCGTAAATGGTTTTTTCTAGTGCGTTTTAAAAATGAGTGACATTAATTTTGAGCAAAGGTGTCCTAACAGGTTTTGCTTCAGATTTGGACAAAGCTCAACGGATACTTTTGCAAAACCTCAACGCGCCTGTGGAGACAGTGTTTTTTCAAGGGCCCAGGTTTTTCGGTGGTTTAAGACATTCTCAGAAGGAAGAGAGTCGATTGAAGATGAACCACGTAACGGAAGGCCTTCATCTTCAAGAACCGATGAAAATGTCGATAGAATACGAGATCTTGTTAGTTCAGATCGTTGATTGACGACAAGAATGACCGTTAAAGAAGAGTTAAATCTGAATCACTTCACTATTTTTGACTAACGAATTGGGGATCAGAAAAATCTGAAAAATCAGAATCATGGTAAAAATAGTTTCAGAAAAATGGTTCCAAAAAAACCTTTCGCTGGAACAAAAGGACATCAGGAGAGAAAGGTGTCTTGACCTTTTTGGAATCGATTGAAAATGATCCCCATTTTATGGAGCGTGTCATTACTGGTGATGAAACTTGGGTGTTTGAGTACGACCCGGAAACCAAGCGCTAAAGCATGAAATTAAACACTTCAAGCTCTCCAAGACCCAAAAAAGCAAGAATGGGCAAGTCGAAGATCAAATGCATGCTGATTTGCTTTTTTGATAGCCAGGGAATTGTTCACAAAGAGTTTGTGCCTCCAGGTCAAACAGTAAATCAACACTTTTACAAAGAGGTTCTTGAAAAATTTCGGAAGGTCCTCCAGAACAACTGGATGTTGCATCACGACAATGCTCCTTATCTTATCACACAGCCATTTCAGTAAACGAGTTTTTAGCCAGTAAAAACATCCCTGTGGTTCACCAGCCTCCTTATTTGCCTGACTTGAGTCCTTGTGACTTTTTCTCTCCCAGATATTGAAAAACTCAACTCAACTGACGTCATTTCGGGACCATAGAATACATTCAAATGGCTGTAACCGACCAGCTGAAGGCTATTCCAACATATGAGTTCCAGCACTGCTATGAGGAATGGAAGAACCATCTCCAGTGCTGTGTAGCTTCCCAAATAAATTTTTTTGAAGGAGACAATACCGAATTTTAATTCTATTCCAATAAAAATAATTTAATTAGTATCATTATTTAATTTATACACCTCGTAGATCTTTAAATTGCTGCCAGAATCTTGTAAATTCTGTCAAGCGACAAGGTAGCGACATTGGGGCATTAAAACAGACCCTACTAGCTACAAAAATTTTAAAACCGAAGATCTCTAGCCCGGATAGAACACAAATGGCGGTGATTTAAAAAGTGTTATGCTAATTTTGACGAGCAGTTTTCCTTGTACAGTCGTGTTTCTGTGACAAACGTTGATTCTCATCGACCACAGCGTAGACAAACGGAAAATTCCACCCTAGTCTCAAGAGAATGCTACAGTAAAAGATAAAATAAAGCTAAAATGAGTGACACAATTATTATTTCTCCTTTGTTAAAAGCTGCGTCCTTCAAGTTAGTCCGGGAAAAAAATGCCCGGTGTTTATAAACTGTCTGCGATAATTTGCGAAAATTCTCGAGGGCTGTTAGACAACAAAGGAGTAACTCGGGATTAAAGTATGAGGCACGCAATATATACGAAGAAAGGGATCTTTCGAGTTTCGAGCAGAACCGTCACGGTGATAATTTCTTATTCGTGGAAGTGGATAAAACGAGAAAGGAGCTTTACGATTTTATGATTATGAAAGAAAAATTTTCCGCAAAGAAATACTCGTATACTTACTTCTGTAAAAGTTCTACGTGAAGATGACAAACGAGCCAAAGTGTACAATTTAAGATACTGGTAAATTTTAAAAGAAAAGACTAACGGGGAAATCTGCAGTGTACGGGGTTGCTTAAAACGTCGGGCCAAGCTTTTTGAAATTTTTTGAAATTCGGGGCGTTCATACTAGAATCATTTTTCAACCTATAAAATCCAAGGTGGTTTCGGTTTCCCCGAAAATGGTACTAAATCTAGTTTTCTTAATGGGACACCCTGTATATTTCTATATGTTTGAATTCATTTGGAGTATTCAAATCTCGTTTTGGTGTTGTTTTTCTTCATTCCTTTTTTTTTCTAAAAGTACCTTTAAATTTACTTCTAAGGTAATAACGACAATATGTAGATAGTTTAAATGTTTATTAAATGAACAATTTAAAACAGCATCCCCGTTTTCAGATGTTCCATTTGAACTAAATGAGTTTTCCTTAAAAAAACGGACAAAAAGCCGATATAAATTAATTTGATCTCCAATAAAATGAAAATGTAGTGAGTTTTTAAGAAAATTATGTTTTATGGATAATATCAGATACTTTTTGAGTACTTAAAGCAGTATCGCAGCCCTCTATGATGAATATAAAAATTTTGAAAAAAAAAACTCGCTATCAGAACGACATTTGACGGTAGTTGGGTAGTACATATTTTGCCACGTAGAATCCAAATATACAAAAATATACAGGGGGTCCATTTAAAAAAACTAGATTTTGTGCCCTTTTTGGCAAAATTGGAAGTCAGCTATCTTGTTTTTATGTATTATATAAAAAAAAAATTAATTTTATAATGATAAAGAGCTTCTATATAGATGACGAAACAATTGTTGAAAATAAAAAATTTAATTTTATTTATGTTAATTATTTTATTAAGTGAATTTGTTCAAAATAAATTGGTAAAGATTCTTTTATTTTTTTAACAGTGTTGTCAAAATTGAAATTTCTAATTTATTCTTTAGATAATAATTTTTAAAAGTATTATATTGTTTTTAACTAATATGTATAATTGTTTTTGTAATTTTATTTATTATTTGATTATTTATATTTTAAATAAAATATTTTAGTATATAAATAGTTTGAATTCAAAGAAAGGTAAAAGGTTAGGTTTCGGTAAGGTTAGGTTTTTTTTATATTATTAATTTGATTTCTCCAAAAATAATTTTAAATTATAGAGTTTAGGTAAGTTTCTTTCAAAAGTATTTTTCTTTCAAATTAAGGAAAGAAAAAGAAATTGTGGAAGTTTGATATTTATAATGGCTTTGAGACTTTTTGCAAATAAAGTACAGGTCGTCTGACCCTTAGGTGAGGCATGAATCTGTCAAGTCATGTACCGTTTGGTAGGCAGTTGTGTAGGATCGAACGATGTAATCGCCGAGTTTTACGTTGCATTTTTATGAATTTTACTTGAGAGAGGGAGTTGCAAAGCCTCGAGGAATGGCGAATACAAACGAGAAAAGAAACGATTTTAGAGGGTTTTCATTTATTTTCATTATTCTTTAATAAACACCCCGACGGTACTCGGAAACGCAACGGCTAATTGTTAAATAACGTCGCGATCGCGCGGGCTGGAAAAATCCTTCGCCCGATGCTCATTTGTTATCCTTAAATAATGCGATAAATATTGCCCGCTTACAGCGACACTCTCGATTTTGGGGGAGGTCCCATCTGTGACCCTGAAATTGGTCTCACCGTTGTTACACGATTAAAGCCTTTCGCATATTATATGTAGAAGAAGGAGGAGGAGGAGAGGAGGAGGAGGAGGAGAGAAGGAGGAGGAGTAGGAGGAGACTATGGAGGAGGAGGAGGAGAAGAAGAAGAAGAAGAAGAAGAAACTTTGTGCATAACTAATTTTTTAAATAAATGTGATCATATACATACATATATAGGAACACATCTTACTTATCAATCTTATCCTATTTGTCACATTTGTCAGACGTAACCGTAGCAATCAAACCACAGTACTTGGTTATACTGCGCTAATCACTGCACTTGCGATTGGTCAGAATTCTAAAACGCTAAAATGGTTCTGCAAATATACTCACAGAATATAATCCGAGTGTGTTGGAATGGCATTTATTCTAATACAGTTTTTAGTTCTGAAATGTGTGTATTTCTAAAATACAGTTAGTCACATAAAGTGTGTTTTCAAGATGTGTGCAGTTTACGCATCGCGTTTCGAGACAATTTTTCTGTGTACGCACCCGAAAGGACCTAAAATGAGCGCCGCAGTGGCAGCTAGATATATGACTATTCTTTGTTAAGAAGTAAGCAAAACATACTATAGCTACAATTGTGGATGATTTACCTCAACGGGTCTAAGGTGAAGTTTACAAAAATGTAGATTTCTGCAGTGTTAAAGATATTTGCCAAAAACTCATCATCAAGCTTACGTGTAGGACTGAAGGTATTGGCAAAAAAATATAAGTATCAGTGTTATGACGCTAAAAATAAAAATAAATGTAAATAAAATTAATTATAAAAGTACTACAGTCAAACCACTCTTGACAGAAGAATACAGAAAATTAAATAGGAACCGAAAATGTTAACTGAAACTAGAGTAATGTAGTGTTCACTGCTGAGTCCCGCTTTTGGGCCTGCACTCTTAGAAAGAAGGCCTGGCTAATGCGTGGTCTGCCACTTCTTCCTCATGATTGGGGATGTGACAATACGCAAGGATCTTTTGACATCAACAAAGAAGTGATTTGGCAGAAATAATGATGACTAGATCCTACAAGAAGATAATGATCTCAAAATTCGCAGTAGACTTTGTGTGCAGTGGAAAGCTGAACGTGGCATCAGCACATTGGCCTGGCCTTCACAATCACCAGATACCAATCCAACAGAGAATGTGAGAGCCTTAATGAAGCAACAGCCTCGTGGAACACGTGTATTATCACTGACTCAGTTATCATGACAAATACACAAGAAAGATATGATGGTTGTTTTCAAAGGAATATGCCAAAAAATTGGTGAGAAGCATGCTGCAACGTTGCCAAGCAATATTTTATATCAGTTTGTTAGTCTATTTCTTGTCACCTTCAGAATTAGTACTCATTTGTTGGGTAATGCTCGTCCAAAACTTGAAATAACAATTTTTAAAAGTCTTAACTTAACTTCAAACGCGTTAAATATAGTTTTTAGGCGTTAAATATAGTGCATCAAAGCGATTATAACACGGTTCTTATACAAAAATAAACTGAACGTTGTAGGTGCCATAGGTTGGTCAATATCGACGATACATTTTTATGTGACAGACTGTCGTGTCATACGAGGTAGAATCGAATGAAAACTGCAAAACCATAAAAAATCTTTTTCGCTTTCTAGGCGTTTGAAAATTTACAGATACAGTCCTCGACGTATTTTCGAGCTGGTGGTAACGAAACAGTGCCGGTAAGGTGAGGTTGAAGCTGAATAAGAACTGACTCAAGATGGTGTTTCCACTATGCAGTTGCACCAACGTGGAATGATTCATTTTTTTGGAGTGAAGATGTGAAACCGGTCGATGTTCATCGGAGAATGCATACGAAGTATGGGGATGCCTGTCAGACAGCTCGATGAGCCTGACATGGACGGGGAACATCAGTCAATGAAGTCGTACCTTCTGCGCATTTCTTGAACCGATCGTAGACTTGCCGCTGTGACAGACAGGCGTCCCCATTCTTCGTATGAATTTTACTATGAAAATCCACCGGTTTCGCAAAAAGTTTTTTTCACTGCATAAAAATCGACTAATTCCACGCTGCTGCTGCTTGGTGCAACTGACAAGGAAGGTACTCGGACCCAAACTCTCCGATTTCAATGATTTTTATATACACTGAACCCTTAATTACCAAATCCGTGCATCATCATGCAAGTGCAAAATAAGAGACATCATAACGTCTTTTTTGTGTGCCCGAAAAAAACAAAGTGTTAAAATAATTTTCCTTGAATGAATATTTTAAAGGTTAAATACCCCTAAAAGACACCTAACCTATTTTAAAGGTAGGTGTCAAACAAAATGGACATTGTTTTTTCAATAAAAATTGCATTAATAATCAAAGTTCTGAATGTATTCTTAAATTTTGCAGGCGGCGACTTAAGGGATGGTTTCGCGACATAATAGTGAAAACGTGGTGAAATAAAAGTTGTGAATTAAGTGAAGGAATTAAGGGATTCAGTGTATGTTGTGACATGAAAAAAAAGTACATGTTTTTTATGTTCCTGAAAAACATTCCAAGAGGGGTGAAAAACAACCCCTGTTTAAACACATTTTTTTAAATATCAAACAAAATGGACATTATATTTTCCTTAAAAAAGTACTATTAATCCGTTATGATTTTATTATTTAATGTTGCAACCCCTATTCTTAGGTGAATTGAAAATTGGATCAATTTTCGATAACAAAAATTCGCAAATTGCTTGAAATATTATTATTTTTTTTACGTTTCAATGTTCAAGGTTTCTGTGTTAAGAATTACTCAATTGTAAAAAAACAAAGTGATGAAGCCAACCTAACACAATTAAATTCCATTTCCGTTTCCATTTCGCAAAAAAATTTACGAAAATTAAAGAATTTTACTTTTAATGAATTGCTTACGACCTCTTTAAACAAATTAGTAAGTATAGAAGTAAATTTTGATTTGTTTATTTTCACCCAAATGTTAAAATATGGCTTAATAAAAATATAGGCAATTTAATACAGCGTAGATAAGTAACTTTTTTTTCATTATGAAAATACTACTACTTTTATTATTGTATTGTATTGTATTGTTGTTTTAATGAAATACTATCGTTCATCATTTTGAAAGGTCATCCTGACTGATGTCCATGTACAAAAGGTTAACTAATTTTATTTTTAAAATCAGTTGTTGTTATATGCTGACTTTATTTTTAGTTTAAAAAAATTCCAACGAAACGAGTGAAAATATCACAGCATAAGGAGAACCAGCAAAACCTCTCTAGCCAAAATTATAAATAGGCGCATCGCCTACTGCGCATCGCTCGCAGTAGGCAGACCGGTTAATCGTGTTTCCAACGTTGTTCAGTGAGCATTGGCGGTACAGAGACGTATCTAAAAATTTATAAAACTATTGCGAATGTAGAATACTCGGTGGGACCTTTTGGCCGAAAACTAAAAGAACGCCTTGTATGTGCCCGAGTGACTGGAGCTGTTGACCGGGACAATTATATCCGTAATTAGTTTTAGGGGCGTTCTAATTTTAGTCGCATAAAGGTCGCAAAAAGTCGTTAATTAAAGATTTTAGTTGCATAAATAAATAAAAATTTAGTCGCATTAAGAAGATTTAATTGATTAAGAAAAAATTGGTCGGCCATATTGGATCCGCCATTTTGAATTCACAGAATCCGACTCCAGATTTGTGATCAGCGTCCTCGAAAACCCCCGTATACCAATTTTCACGAAAATTTAATGCCTAGAATAACTTAATTGTGTTAGGGGTGGTTCACCCCTTTTGGGGGTATTTTTAAGGAAAATGCCTAAACACGTAAACTTTATTTTGACGTCGAGTATCCAAAAATATTATCTTTCAAACAATTTGCGAATTTTTATTATCGAAAATTACAAAAAAAAATACATTTCACCCCTAAAAAAATAGGGGTTGCAACATTCAATAATCAAATCATAACGGATCAATAGTACTTTTTATAAGGAATAGTATCCATTTTGTTTCATCGAAAAAAATTGAATTGAATTCGAGTTATTTAAAAAAATGTGTTTTTGGGGGTAAACTTTAGGGGTTATTTTCATCCCCCTTAGAATGTCTTTCGGCACATACGCGTTCCTTATTTTTTCATGTTCTACAATATATATAAAAATCATTGAAATCGGAGAGTTCGGGTCCGAGTACCTTCCTTGTGAGTAGTGGCGTCACGAGCTTCAATCAGCTATTACTCAGCTCCAACTCTACCTACAGTCACTGCTTCGTACCACCAGCTCGGGAAGTCGTCAAAGACTGTGTCTGTAGATTTTCCAACGTCTAGAAATAGAAAAAAAGTTTTCATTTTTTTTTCAAAAAAGGTTTTATTTTTCCTCGTGGAAAGTATTTTTTTTGGTGCCTTTGATTTTTACGGGGGCGAAGTTCGCCCCCTCGCGAGGTAACCCTCGCCTTTATTTGAATGTGTTAAAAGCATTCGTACCCATCGGCAGTGTACCGGACGTCCGTCTGGTAGTCGTATGGAGCGTCGCCACTCCTCGAAAGGAACTCCGCCTCCCTGGAGAACCGCTTCAGGGGGTTCGCCGCCGAGTGCCTCTTTATCCTGTTGATGGGCAGCGTCCTGTAGTAGCCGTCACTGGCGCACTGCGTCCTGCACGCTATCTTCGGCAGGCCGTAATCGATGGGATAGCCCTCGGGATCCACGATGCATCTGGAAGAGATATACGGGATTACCTGGGGCCGTCGAGTTATTGGAGTGGCTCACGCAAAAAATAGAATGGCGCGAGATGCTTCGGGAATACTAGATGCCGGGATATATGTTTTATTTACGACGGTGTCCCTTGCGATACATGGCAAGTGGACGGATTCGTTGCCGAAGGATGGAATGGTGTAGGGGCCGACAAGGCTATTTTAACAAGGAGTGTATCGGGTGGACCAGTTTCGATACGTCTACGGAGACAGTGTTTTTTTCAAGAGACCATGTTTTTCGGTCGTTTAAGACATTCTCAGAATGAAGAGAGTCGATTAAAGATGAACTACGCAGTGGAAGGCCTTCACCTTCAAGAACCGATGAAAATATCGATAGAATACGGTGTGCTAAACAATCGTCGATCTTGTGTGTTTAGATCGTCGGCTGACGATAAGAATGATCGGGGAAAAGTTAAATTTGAATCACACCACTGTTCATCAGGTTTTGACTAACGAATATGGGATGAGAAAAATCTGCGCAAAAATGGTTTCAAAAAACCTTTCGCAGGGACAAAAGGACATCAGGAGAGAAAGGTGCCTTGACTTTTTGGAATTGATTGAAAATGATCCCTATTCTATGGAACGTGTCATTATTGGTGATGAGTGATGAGACTTAGGTGTTTGAGTACGACCCGGAAACCAAGCGCCAAAGGAGGTAAACATTTGTCAACGTGTATGAGAAAACCTACCATGAATATCGTTTTATTGTATCGTTATTTTTTCTTAATGTCAAAAACTTTATGACGTCATTATTAAAAATTATCTTATTTCCTGTGCTTTTCTAAATAAAAAGAGGTGCACTTGTCAAATTCACTAAAGTTTGCCGTTTTTGATACTTCAATTTATATCATTCGATGCACCCTTATTTATGTTTATTTATTGGTTTTAGAACAATCACAATATGTGTGATGTGGCAATGGAAACAAAAAAAAATGTAATATTGTTCTTTTTATCGTGTCCAACCGCAATTGCGTTTGCAGAAAGTTTAATTTATTTATTTTACATTGTTTCTTTTTGGTTGCCATCTTTGTTTTATCAAAGAATCTGCATCTTTGCTGTGACTCCTTAATAATGAGACAGCCTGTATACTATATATATTTCCTTGTATTTATTTTCTTGTGTGGCCATGACCGATAACCGTTTTTATAGTAAAACATCTATTTTTTAACAGCATCCCTTTGTACGAGGTGTGTAAAATAAGTAATGAGACTGGCAACGTAGCGCTCGACCTAGCAACACTGCGGAGACGGGACTTTTAAGGGCGGTAGAATAACATGTAATGCACCTTCAGTACAAGTACGAACTTGTTAGAGCCATTTGTTTGTTCCTTGTGACTGTGTTCGTAAACCGTTTTTTTCTAATGCCTTTTAAACATGAGTGACAGTAATTTTGAGCAACGGGGTCTATTAGGTCTTGCTTCAGACTTGGACAAAGCGCAACTGATACTTTTGTAAAACTTCAACACGTCTACGGAGACAGTGTTTTTTCAAGAGCCAATGTTTTTTGGTGGTTTAAGACATTATCAGAAGAAAGGAGTCTATTGAAGATAAGCCACGCAGCGGAAGTCCTTCATCTTCAAGAACCGATGAAAATGTCGATAGAATACGGGATCTTGGGCGTTCAGATCGTCGGTTGACGACAAGTATGATTGAGGAAGAGTTAAATTTGAATCACACCACTGTTCATCAGATTTTGACCAACGAATTGGAGATGAGAAATATCTGTGCAAAAATGGTTCCAAAAAACATTTCGCAGGAACGAAAGGACATCAGGAGAAAAAGGCGTCTTGACTTTTTGAAATCGATTGAAAATGATTATATGGAACGTGTCATTACTAGTGATGAGATTTGGGTGTTTGAGTACGACCCAGAAACCAAGCGCCAAAGCATGGAATGGAACATTTCAAGCTCTCCAAGACTCCAAAAGCAAGAATGAGCATGTCAACGATCAAAAGCTGATTTGCTTTTTGATAGTCAGGGAATTGTCCACAATGAGTTTGTACCTCCAGATCAAACAGTAAATCAACACTTTTACAGAGAGGTTCTTGAAAACTTCGAAAATGGGCCATTGTGTGAGACCAAATATCAAGAACAACTGGATGTTGCATCACAACAATGCTCCTTGTCACACAGCCACTTCAATAAACGAGTTTTTAGCCAGTAAAAATATTACTGTGGCTCCTCAGCCCCCCATTGTGACTTTTTTCTTTTCCCGAGATTGAAAATCATCTCAAGAGACGTCATTTTGGGACCATGAAAACCTTCAAACGTCTGTAACCGACCAGCTGAAGTCTATCCACTATATGAGTTCCAGCACTGCTATGAAGAATGGAAGAACCATTTTCAGCGCTATGTGGCTTCCTAGGGAAGTTATTTTGATGGAGCCAATACTGAATTGTAATTCTATGCGAATAAAAAAAAAATAAGAAAATCAGTCTCATTACCTAATTTACACACCTCGTATGTATTAGTTAGAAATCAGTCAAAAATAAGCTCTCCGAAAACACCAATTACAGATCGATTTGTTGTGAACAAATGTCATACATTACGAGAATGTTCGCGTGACCACCTTATATTTCCACGTCGGTGTGATCTTCTGCTTCCTTCCCAGATGTTTTGAATTAACGCTCTCCTTAATATTTCTTATCGGCTCTGCTCCCGTCCATCAATTACGTTTTCCGAATTAGAGGGGGAGAGAGAGAGAGAAAGAGAGATAATTTATAGGTGGTGCCTTCATTACATTTTCTCGAGATAATTGAGAAATAAGGCGATATGCACGAAAGAAAGACAAGCAGGCGCTGCGCCGCAACCAATATGTTAACGAGGTCATAATGAATACGTGACTTTGCTAGCGCAGGCGATTTATACAGGGTGCTCTCGATTCATGTGCCACAAAAAAAAAACAAATATTTTAACTTTTAACTACTTGCTTGTTTATTTGCTGGAATTAAAATTTTCATGTCTTCTTAATTAAATATGGGACG